>CM023457.1:65923793-66024092 GCA_013339765.2 Haemaphysalis longicornis
TGTTTTTGAAGGCAGTGGAGGCGCACAATGGTGGGGAGTGTTCCCGCTCACTCCCTACACTAGGCGTTGTGCAGCGCATGAAGGGCTACGTCGCAGAACAAGCAAGTCTGCATGCCATGAATGTCCTACCTGCCCCTTGTGTACCTGGCGACGGTCGCCATAGTGGCAGCCAATCATATTCCCAGTGCTTGTCCGCTTCGCAGGCCAATCAGCGGCCACTGCCGCCAACACCAGTCCTACCCAACGCTGGTGTTAAGTTGGCTGGCGCCATGAGGTGTCTATGCCGCAGGTATCTAGTTTCTACTGGCTTCACCAGATTTGACGACAGACTTGACAGCTATCAGGCCTGGAAATATATATGTCACTGAAAGGGGTGATCCGGGACCACAGTCTGCCTCCTCAAGAAGGGCTAGACCTCCTGATCAAGTGGCTGGGTCAGGACTCAACAGCGCAAGCCAAAAGGCTTAGATCAGTGCACGTTGACAACTTCACAACGGACTTGAATGTCGTTTGGAAGTGCCTGGACAACAACTACGGGCGCCGTGAGGTTGTTGAAGACTCGTTGCTGAGGGTGCTGGAGGAGTTCCCAAAGCTTTCTTAGCGAGACAACGTAAAGCTCGAAGAACTCTCGGAATTGCTCCATAAGCTTGAAGTGGCAAAGAGCGGATCCATATCTTGCGGCACTCAAATACCTTGATTCTGCCCGTGTAATAACTCAATCACCTCAAGGCTGCTGCCTGGGCTTCAAGAAAAGTGGATGTCCGTGTTCAAAGACAACAAAAACGTCGCATTTGCACTCTTTTGTTTTTTCGCGAGCTTTATCAAGGACGGGGCTAGCATAAAAAATGACCCTAGGTTCCTGCGCAACTGCACCGATGCACCTGCTGCATTCAGCCCACAAAGAGTGAAGCAAGGCTCCACGCTGTCTCGAGGAGCACCTACATAGCTGCATGATGAACACAATCCGGACACGTGGTGTCCCTGCATAGGAGACACCCCCTCGTGGGGTGCTGCACTTTCCACATGAAAAGCTTTGCTGCATGACCAGAATTCCTCAGACGAGAAACCTGTCTGTGCTGTTGTAAGTTGACAGGCCACTCAGTGAAACAGTGCCACACAGTTGTGAAGTGCCTTCTCTGCGGAGCTGCTGAGCATGCTACAGCGTTTCATCCACTGACAAGCCATTCTCAGATGCAGCTTTGAGATGGAAACTCCCAGACCTCTCTGAAACAAGTCTGCTCCACATGCACTCAAATAAACAATGAGAACAACAAAAGACTTGTGTCGAAATATGCCTTGTTGAAGTGAGGCATGACTCTCAACCACACAAGGTGTTGAAGGCCTACACAATACTGGGGGATCAAAGCAACTGATCATTGGCCAGATCAGAGCTTCTGGATTTCTTTGAAGTAATGAAACACCTACAAATGACATGATCCGCACCTGCACTGGCAGTGCTGAGGTGGTTGGAAGGGCAGCCCATGGCTTCACAGTGAAGGGAATCAAAGATGAAGTGATGACATCGCTCCCTCCTTTGCTTGAATGCAGCAAAATTCTGGATAGCAGAGGTGAAATCCCAACCCCTGATGCTGCCCAAAGCTATGCTGACCTAAAACCCATTGCTGACTGCATTCCGCCCATTGACCCCGAGGCAAAAATATTGCTTCTCCTTGGCTGGGACATCGTAAGAGTTCACAGGGTATGTCAGATGCGGAATGGACCGCACGATGCTCGTTATGCTCAGAAGCTCGACCTTGTTTGGGTGATCATGGAAGGTGCTTGCATCAGACTTTTGCAGAAGATGAGTGATGTGAGTGTTCTCAGGACCTGTGTCTTAGAAAATGTACGCCCATCTGTACTTGAGCCCTGCGAGAGGTATTTTACTGTGAAGGATAGACAAATTACCAAGACGCCAGTGCAAGGCCGAGTTCCACTCAAGACGGCACTAGAAATGCCCTTCGAAGACAGCCTAGCTCGCACACTTTTCGAGACTGAAGACAACGATCAACCTAGTATCTCCATAGAAGACAGGCAGTTCCTCGAAATCATGGACAGAGAATTTACCCTTAACAAGTCAGGTGGTTGGGTTGCTCCTCTTCCCTTTCGTACACCGACGTGTTACCTTCCAAACAACAGGCAGCAAGCTCTGCCTTGCCTTTTATCGTTATGCCACACCTTGAAGAGAAATCCTGAGACGAAGGAGCACTTCGTGAACTTCATGAAAGGATTGTCCACTTCACCAGGGCGAAGAATGCTGGTGCTTACCAATCTTCGGCATTTACCACCCAGAGAAACCAGACAAGATAATGAATGTATTCGACTGCTGCACGCAGCATGTAGGCGTATCCTTGAACGTGCTGCTGACCAGCCCAAACCTAATGAATAGCCTTGTTGGCGTTTTGATCTCCTTTTGGAAGGAACCAGTGGCGGTGACAGTGGACATACAACAGATGTTCTAGTCTCATGGATCACAAGGAGAATTGTAACTAGCCGAAATGCTTGCGGTTCAAAGACAACAATACCACAAGCAAGATTGTGGAGTGTCACATGAGGATGCATGAATTCGGCAACAGTCAACAGCCCCTCACCTGCTGTTGCCACCTAAGGGTTGTGAAGGACAGGTTGTGAAGGCAGCAGAGAAGTTTGAAATTACTTTTACGTAGATGACGGGCTCAAGTCTCTTCTTACAGACGAAGATGCAATCTGCTTGCTAAGGAAATCACAACAGATGCTGGCATTTCACACGATACAACACAAAGTAAATTCAAACAGAGAAGGTGATCTCAAGGCATTTCTTCCAGAGGACCATGCGACAGAGCTGAAGAATATCGATTTTGAATCTGAAACAGTGCCTACGCAGCGCAGCCTCAGGCTTTTGTGGGGCGTACGTGAAGACACATTCATCCTTCGCGCCCCCCTTGAAGACAGACCATGCACCCGATGAGGAGTTCTGTCAACCGTAAACAGTTTACGATAGACTCAGTTTTCTGGCTCTGGTTATCGCACAGGCAAAGCTTCTCGTGCGTAAAATAACATCAGATGGGCCTGAATGAGACACACCCCTCACCCCCAGCAGGCAGCAAGAATGGGAAGAATGGAACAATTCTCTTCGAGCTTCAGAGGACCTTCGAGTTCGACGACCCTACCCATCAGCCTGGCTGCATGAAACCCACAGTAAACAGCTCCACATCTTCACAGACGTGTCCACCAAAATTTTGGCAGCCACGGCCTACTTGAGGGTCACCGACAAGCATGGAAATCATCACGGATTCATTACAGGAAAGACAGTTAAAGGACCCCTGCAACACTTTTTAAAAGGTACTTTTATGGCACTACATTGATTCTTCGTGTTGTTCAGATACAGATGCAAAAAGAATGATCCGGATCGGTGCGGAAATAAGAAAATTATTCCAATATTTACAATGCAAATACAAGAAAATGCAGCAATGCCTAAGTCACACCCGAAGCCTCAGCATATGACGGCGAAACGCGAGGACCCAAGTGCCCTGTGATTGGCTGAGCTTGCAATTTTTGTGCTATATGTCATTGTATCGGCCAAACGCACCTAATATAAGTTTAGGTCACATTTTTTTTCTTCAAGAAAGTATAAAACGCAACCCCAGATAAGAACAAAAGCAGACACTTCTGCAGCTTTGAGCGCTGTTTTCAAGCCGTGTTACGATGAGCCGCTTTCTATGCCCTCAGCAACGCCCGACGTCCAGCCTTTGCGTGCTTCGCTTAAATGAATGCCAAATTGTCCGTCTGCATTCTATACCATGATGCTTATGCTCGGCGGATATCAGCATTGACACCAGAAGTGGCATAGTCAGCGAGCATTGCAATGTGGACGGTAGATTGGTGTTTTCAGTTCATTTAGAGCATGTCGACGTTTGGGGATGTGCTTTTGCACTGGGAAGCGCTGTTTCGTTCATCGAAAAACAATCACACGTTTTTTTTTCTTTAGCAGCAATGGGCTGCTATGAGAGAAATTCAACCAAGCTATTTTTGCAGGAAAGCTCTTACCATTCCTTGGCATGCGTTGGTGAGGTCGCGACTGTGCAATAGCTTTTTACGAGTCATACCCCTGTCACACGGGCACTTCAATAACGATCGAGTTGTTCCGGATCGAGCTCAATCCGGATCAGGTGCTGCTACGCGGCAGTTTCAATCGCAATCAAATCCAATGCTAACTCAATCGCGGTTTCTCAAGCGTGATTGAGGTTTCCAAGCGCAACTGGACGAAAGCAACGATACTCTCGTCTCCGCTGACTAATGGCACAGAAGTTGACAACTTCAATGAACGCCAGAAATTGTATAAATAACTTGACCCAAATAAGCCTGTAGCAACATTTATATAGTTACGTAGTATACCTAGGACCGCGCACGTTACCAGATGCCAGCCGCGAAGCACGTTTTTGGCACCGTCTGGCGTACATGTGTGCAACCGGTGCAACTTCTCAAGCAGGATTGAAACGTGCCCTGTAGCAGCGGCGGCGCATCGAGTGCGCTCCAGAAGTCAATCGTGCTTCTCTTCAATCCGGATTGAAAATGTCCGTGTGAGATGGGTAGAATAACAAAGGTGCTATGGCTTAATTTCTTGTGGTATTGGCACGGCGAGGCTCATCTGCAAGATCGGTCGGCGATGAAAAGACGTTATAAGCGCCAGAATTTCTGAAAAATAACAAAAATACACACACACACAATTGATACTCATTCACGTCCAGAAATTATATGCAAAGTTCAACCTAACCGTGCTACTGAAATGGTTCAGTGGTTAACGCACTAGTCTTTGCTTTCGAAGGTTGGTAGTTCAACACCGCGCAGGCAGTTTTTTTCTTTGGTAGGAGCATCTCACAAGTTTCGTTTTTAAACCAGTATATGCGACTGTTTCTCACCTTTTTATGAATTCACCAGTGGAGTTCACACCAAGCCTCAGTAGCAAGGCAGCGCACACACTTCACACTTTGAATCGCTCGCGGCATTTTTCAAGATAAGTCTTGTTATGAACAGCCTCCCTTTTAACCAAAATTAGCAACACATCAACACTGCAACGGGCAGGTGACTTCGGCGGTGCCCACTTTCTACTTGTTGGCGCGGTATCGGCGCAGCTGTGCCAGTGCTGCTGAATGACGACGTCAAGAAGTGCAGAAAGGAGCTTCCCAAGTCAGACAACCATAGCCTTAAAACTTCCGGCTCGTGGCGTTTTTCGCCACCCTCATCGGTCCCGCGATGCATCGTCATCGGGGAAAGTGGGAAGCGAGCAGCAGCCGCCCGGTTTTCGAGAGAGAGAGAGCAACCTTGGATTTGCTTGCATTTGTAAATTTAAAAATGGAATAATTCTTTTATTTCTGCATGGATCTTGATCAATCTTTTCCTGTATATCTCTGCATGACACGAAGAACAGACATAAAGCCTGAAAAGTACCTCAAAGAAAAGCATTGCAGGGGTCCTTTAACACCGCAGCCAGAAAACACCATCCCCAGACTCGAGCTTTGTGAAGCTGTGCTTGCTGAAGAATTGGTCTAACTAATCCAAGGTGACATAGACTTCAAGCCAGACAGTGCTAGGTTCTACACTGATAGCAAGGTGGTCTTGGGATACTTTTATATCAAGACCCGAAAGTTCTGTGTCTAAATTGCAAACAGAGTTCAGCGCATACGGCGAGCCATGGGTCGAAAGCAGTGGAACTACATTCCCACGGACCCGAACCCAGCTGATCACACCACAATGGTGTCTGCGACACGGTTGGCCCATACAACCTGGTTGATGGGTCCTGATTGACTTATAGTGGTGGCGCAACAACGAGGCTCCATCGTCAGAAGGATCTTTTGCTCTACTGAGTCCGGAGGGACACAAAAAAGTTAGCCCTGAAGTGAGCCCACTTGCTACCAGAGTTGACAGAATGCGGCTGGATGTGATCACTTCAGTTGATTTTCGACTTGGAAATCACTTCTCCGCGGTGTGGTGTCTCTAATTCAGGTTGTGCTTCACAAGCACTGCCCCTCACAGCCGCCAATCGCTACAGTTAAGAAGTTTTCAAGAGCTAAAGATATCACGATACCTGCAGTTCAGCGGGATACGTTGGGGACGTACATTGCAGGGACGTACGTAATTTAGCGGGAGATTTAAAATTTTGGCTTAAATTGCCTTATTTCTCAGTGAATAAAGCATCATTTGCTTTCGGGAAAGCGCTTGGGGTACTATGAAACACCTAATCTTTCGAATAAAGCAAACCTTTGTTTTCTCTTCATGGCTCCTTTAATTTCAGGAGGGTGTAACCGGAATTAACGGAGGCAAGCAACAAGTTGGAAGGATTAATGCGGTTTGCGGCATTGCGCGTCGGCGACGGGCTGCAGCCACTGTAGACGGCGAAGGCATGGAAGCGACGTTTATGGTTGCCGCTGGTACTTGCGATGGGGCGCCACGTATCGGCACAGACTCTGGTTTGGGCGTGAAAAGCAGCAGCGGCGGGAGTGTTGAAGCTCGCGTGAGTGCTTTGAGCTTTTAGTTTCACAGAATTCCGCGCACTGTGCGTCTAATATAGCGTACTAGTGCGCTTCTGGCTATGAAATGCCCAAGATCTGCTGCGTACCACCGCGCTGCAAGTTGAATTCCTCGAAAACCCCAGACGTCTGTTACCATGAGTTCCCAGCCAAAGAGCAACTCTGAGTCGCCTGTCTGCACACCTCCCATCAAGGGATCGACAAGGGCAGCCAATGAAAACCAAGCTCTAGATCGGTCATTTGTTCACTGCACTGCAGAGAGGATAACTACAAGGTGGGATTAAAATGCGAGTTCTTGCGACCAATTGCTGTGCCGACAAGATTTCCGTCGTACCCCACGTACATGCAGCCGGGAAGCCCGAAAAGGAGGAGGGCGCTTGTTCGGCCGCTGCTCGAGACGTGTGCGTCGGCATCTCAAGGGTAAGTGAGCACACTGATGGTTGCAGAAAATGAAACGACTGAACGTTTAATTCTGGGCCTAACTGGGAATGAAGAGATCAACCGATGCTACCGCACTCACCGACTGAGGCAGAACCAAACCTGTACGCTCTCACAGACATGCAATCGTGCAGACAACGTAATTTTGAGACTCGAGAATGCCAGACTTCGTTGGATCTGACAGGCTTTCTTGAGGATACCATGAGAAATGCCCGCCGCCTTCAAATGCAAGCTAACAGACTAAACGAAGAGCTACAAAAGCTGCAAGAACGCTGGGACGAATTCCGCGAACAAGTGAAAAAGTTCGAGGAGGATCGCGCTGTATGTAGCAGTTGTAAAGATTCGTGACGCCACAGAAGAGGGTGACAAAACCTCTAGGTTTCTACTAGTACAAGTGGAGAGTTTCAACGAAGCCAGACCAACATGGCAATAAATGAGTTCATAGTTGCGTTCACTCTGTCCACTTCATTCGTGTGTCCTCCATAATATTGTGTACCCTGTAGCCTAAAGCGCAGTAGAACAATATTCCCAAAGCAAATGAACCAATGGACCCTAAAACGTATTAGGATTATTCCAGTTTTATGAAAACACAGTTAAAACAAGGGGTGAAAATATCCAGTCACATTTGTCAAACGCGCATTGAGAAATGGGCGTGTACGACACAGCATGACACATTTATGCGATTTTTACACATGAGCAAGTTATAAGCTGGTACGTAATAAACAAAAATCCGGTTGCTCAGACTAGCTTGCCACGCCAAATATTAGTGCTGAAAGCATTGGAAAAGTCTTTAGAAAGAAATTTGCCTATTGCGCTCGACGTTAGCAATGCACCACATGCTAACGTCGCATGCGGCGCGATGTAAAAGGACAACAAATGCACCGCTATGCCTACTTCGGAAATACTAGTTAGTCTGTGACGCCTATATTGTGAGTTTCCGTCTCACGTATCACCGCAAAATTGTGAAGATGCTGATTCCGGCCGCTGGTGCACTCATGAACAACCTACACCGCATTGAAACCACGACCGTGGCTGGCAGCTGCCGCTCTTCTTTCAGTGATGATTAGCGCCACGACTGACGCTGCGGCGGAAAGGGAAACTAGCGCCGTCAACGGCGGAGAGGCGCGTTCGGCAGGCCAGACCTAGTTCCCATCGAGCGGCCGTGTCGCTGCTATGGGAGAGTCGGCGCTAAAAAGTCATGCGAAAAGCTCCAAACATGACGGGTAACGTGAAGGCAGCAGTGAGTAGCAGCATGAAAAACTTTTTGGCGCCCTCGCAAAGCTAGCAGTCCATGGACCCAACACTATCACACTCGATGGACTTGGACAGTGTGTGCAAGAAGCATGAGCTAGTGAACGATGCGGAGATTTTGTGGGCACTAAAGGCAACTACATCACACTATTCCTACAGTTCTCGCAGACAAGTGACTTATTCAGAAAAATATTTCCTAATAGCGAAGTTGCCCGAGCCTTCTCCTGCGGAGAGCAGAAGGTTATGTTGTGTGCCATGGCCTCAGACCTTCCCTCCAACATGAAATAGATTTGCGCGATTACTACGTTGTCCTCTTCAACGAGTCACTGAATGACTTCTTGCAACAGAAATAGATGGATATTCACATAAGGTACTGGGATGCATCACATAAGGCTGCCACGCAGTACTTCACGTCCGTGTTCATGGGCCATTCAAAGGCAGAAAACATTGAAGAGAAGCTGCTGAGTGCCTTGGAGCCTCTTCCACTAGAGATCATTCAGTTGTCGATGGATGAACCGAATGTGAATTTGAAAACTTTCAGGCTTCTACAAGAACACCTGCAGCAGAATTATCAAGTTCGATGCTTAGATCAGGGCAGTTGTGGCCTTCACACTGTTCACAATGCGTACAAAGCAGGTGTCGCTAGCAATCGGGGACTGGATTTTCTGCTCTCAAGTCTAAGCACATTGTTCCATGATGCCCCAGCTCGAAGGGAGGATTTTACAACCGTTACTGGGCAGACTCTTCCCACACACGTTTGTTGCACATCGGTGGGTCGAGAATATCCCAGTTTTTGAACACCCTTGCTTCTTTGGCTTGATTTAAGGAAATACCTAGAATCTGCAGAAGGAAGTGAATCCTCCAAAGTCTGCATCCTTTCAATGTTTGTCTGACTTTTGTGCTGATTCGTTAGTGCTGGCAAAACTCAACTTACCATGGCATCATGGCAACTCTTGGGGTTGCCGTGATGCTTCAGCCTTTTCTTGCGGAGTACCAGACCTACAAGCCGATGGTATTCTTTCTGTCAAAAGACCTTGAACGTGCAGTGAGAAAGCTGGTGACAAGATTCGTTAAGTGCTCAGTTCTGTGATCGTAGAAAGGCGTCACCGGCACACTGAAGATTGATATAGACGACCCAAACAACCACATCCCCCTTGAAAAAGTGGACGTTGGCCATGCAGCTGAAAAGATTCTGAAAAGCTCCAAAGTAAGTGCAAAAGATGCATTTACATTTAGGATGCAGTGCAAGCAGTTCCTTGTTGCTCCAATGAAGAAGATTCTTGAGAAGAGCCCACTACGACTTCCGCTAGTAAGAGGCCTTGGTTCACTGGACCCCAAACAAATGTGTTCACAGCCAGATGAGTGTTTGGAAGGTTTCAAGAAAGTTTTGAACTAGGTTGCTGCGGCAAAAATGATCAGTGATCATCAGAGAGACACTGTGCTCGCACAATATGCCGAGCTCCTGCAATAACGAAGGCACGACTCTGAAAGGACGCTGGATTTCTCCTCCGAGTTGTTGAGCTCCGAGCAAGCGAATGTAGAGAGAGGGTTCCAAACGGCAGGTCTGTGGAAAACTAAAGAACTTCTACATCTCACAACGAATTGTATGTGATGCGCCAAGCAGGCTGTACAAATCACAAAGATTTCTTTGCCCGGCACTCATGGAAGCCAAGAAAAACGGTTGGGATTTGATGCAGTAGGAGGCACTGATTGATGAGGAGGTTGAATGCAACCCGTATCATGAAGTTATTTCTACTTGTTCTCACATTTAGTTAGTTACAGACTGAACGGGTGCTTCTTTTACTGTGTAGCATGCTTATTTATCTTGTTTTGTGGATAAGGCCCTAATTTAGATTTACAGTAGACTCAGTGAAGGCAAACTCCATGGTTAAGATGAATAACACTTTTGCTCTCTTGTAACGTCAACAATGCAAAAAACCTCCGCATAATATTAACATTTGAATTTCTGATGCTTGCCGAATGCCAACAAATATTCATGGTCCCTTAGATTCCATCTTAATGCTTATTTATCATTAATTTAGATTTACAGAGCCTACCGTATTCACATTTATCTTTAGCCCTACCATCTTAATGCCTGTATTCACATTTATCTTTAGCTTTCTGACTGCAGTTCGTGAAGCATTTTTTGCAGGTGTTCTGCAGACTCACTCAACAAGACTATGTCGTCCGCAAACCTCAAATGCTTCAAGCATCTTTGTTAATACGTAACCCTGCATTTTCCCAGTCAACCTCCCTGCATACCCCCTCCCTCCAGACATGCTGTAAACAACTCTGATGACATTGTATCACCCTGTTTTCTAATCAGGAACTTGTCGCTTTTCTTGTGGAGGATTATCCTTCCCGTACATCTTTTCTACAGTCATACACTTTTTCATAGTCTATAAGTGCCATGCACAGGGGCGCTATTGGGGCGTTTTAATCACTCGGTTGATCACACAATAAGCGGCCAAGCAAGCGTGCTCAAGTTGAGAGGAAGATGGACGTGCCCAGTACCAACCTTGGACTGGCCGGTGACCTTGTTCTTGACCAGGTATATGCGGGCTAACTGGCCGAAGGGGCGGAACAGGTCCCGCAGGTCGGAGTGGTGCACGTCCTCGGAGAGGTTGGTGACTCGGATGGTGCCGGCCACGCCGCGGGTGCGCGACTGGCTCATGGACGCGCTGCACTGGTCGGCACCCTCGTGCATGGTGGGCGGGATGTACTTGCCGGACTTGCCCTTCCCCTTGACCTTGGAGGGTGCGGCAGAGGAGCCAGAGGCCAAGGCCAGGGGCTTGGACTCCTCTTTGAGCTGCTCAGGCAGGGCCATCTTATCCTTGAAGGGGCAGTGGACGGTCCAGTGGTTCTCCTTGCAGATGCGGCATTTGGCCAGCGGGTCCTCCTCTGGGCTCGTCTCCCTCTCCTGGGAGCTCACAAACTGCAGCGGGATCTCCTGGCCCACTACCGTCGTGGCCGCGTTGGGGCCCGGCGGGTCATTCTTGGCCGCCCCAAACTTCTTCCGCAGCTGCACGTCAAGAGCAGCTCACTCACCAACCGCTTCAGCCCACCACTACTCAGCAAAAAAACATCCTTGCAAGTTATTTCCCACTGCAGTGACCAATGCTTGGGACGGCGACAAAATTTCAACCACTATCACTTATCTTATGAACCAACGTTGACAAAGTTAAAACGGAAGACTGGGCGAGTTGGCACATCTTCATAGAAACAGCACTAATGACACGAGACAAAAAGAAGAGGGCACAAACACGGCGCTGAGGGCACAAACAGCGTCGTGTTTGTGCCGTCTTCTTTTTGTCTCATGTCATTAGCGCTGTTACTATGAAGTTGACAAAGTGAATGTTATGTACAGCCGTCCAATTTTTTGATAATATCATGGGAGCTTCGACCAGCGGGTGGATCAACACCTTATCACGGTAGACAGCGGCGAGATGAGCGAGGGTAGTTCGAACAGCTCGCATGCGCAGAGCGATCCTGCCAGAGCAAGTGTCGTCTGCTAGGCTGTTCCCTCAAGCACGACACAACCCTTTCCCCTTATAATCAGCTGGCTACCTTTATTGCTGGGCAGTAACAGCAACTTCGTGTGCACCTTGTTCACGGCAAGGCGGCTGAGGAGTAGCGGAAAGGGGTTGTGTCGTGCTTGCCAGAACAGCCTAGGAGACGAAGGTTGTACAGGCGAGTCAGTTCTGTACATGCAAAGTATTCTTGCTCATTTCGCTGCTTTTTACAGTGTTAAGGTGCTGACCCACCCGCTGATCGATGCTCCTGCGATATTATTGAAAAATTGGGCGGCTGTACAAGCGTCTGACTCTAGTTCAACGTTCATACTGCAAATAGGTTACACTTAAGAGGACTTCTAATATAAAGGCCAGACTGACACTCACTATGGGCCTCTCATCATACTGGGTTTCAGCAAGGCATAATTCAAAAGAATATTTCTGCGTGTTTAGCTCAGACGCGCCAATAAATGCAGGTCTATCCCAGCAAAGATATGATAACTGGATGGCCCAAGGTAACCATGGGCAAAGGGCACCAAAAAACCCACCAGGGTCACGCCTGCAATTTCAATCTTTATTTAACCCTCCTATTTAGACACACCCGGTGTTTTTGCAGCTCCAACTCAAAAGTGAAAAGACGTCAGGCACTGCGCCCAAGGAAACGAGCCCACCTCGTCACCGTCTGACACCGCACCAGCGCCATCTCCGAAGTCGTCGAAGGACGAACTCGGCCGCGAGCTCACCGACGCCTCTCCCTCGCTGCCACTGCCGTCTTCGGCATCACCGTTCGCTTCCGCAGGCACCTGTCCCGTTGGTTCGGCCAATACCCGAGACCGCGCAGTAGCCCGCGCCTTTCGGCCGGCCCTCCCAGAAGGCCCGACGACGCCGTCCACGTCCTCTTCGTTTTCGTCCTCCACGTTCGCGTCGACGGCCAGTGGAAACTGGTGCGGGGGGACTTTCTTTTGCTGCTGGGGCGGCGGCACTGGCTTCTTGGGAAGGCTCACAGTCTCGTTGGGCCTGGGGACTGGTGGCATCTGGGCGCCGTCTTTGACGAGCGAAATACGCATGAAGCACTGCGGGCCGCCCTCGACGAGTGGCGACGAGACACGGACTTTCCCGCTCACCATGTGGGCGAACTCTTCGGTGAGCTTGGTTGCCTTATTGATGGGTTCGCCCTTTCGGAGGGCGAACTCTTCGGTGAGCTTGGTTGCCTTATTGATGGGTTCGCCCTTTCGGAGGGCACCGAACACGAGACACACTGAGCCGCCTTTGGGAACGCCTTGGGGAAACACGAGCTCTGCTGTGAACGGGTCAATGTCGAAGTTCAGGTAGATGAACGTGCGCTGCTCGTTGTTCGCCATCGCCGTCTGCGCGCACGGGCACGGGCACGAAAACACAAATGGCGGCGCTGTATGCGGCGAGTTTGTCTGCGAATTAGGAGTAGCGGCGGCGGTCATTCGGCAGAACAATGTATTTTCGAAGCTGGCGGAGGTTTAGAACTGCTTCGAACAGCCGCGCTTTTCGTACTTTTCGCGCGAACGTCGACTCCTACGTCGTTATGAGTGGATTCTAATTGGCGGATTCGGATTGGCGTTCGATGACTTCGTGGAAAGTTCCATGCATTTATCGTGAAGCCAGTTTCGTTTTCATCGCAGTCTCGCATGAACGCCTCTGCATATGCAAGGTGTTAGGAAGACAGACAGACTGACAATTAACTTTATTATTGCCAAACAATGAACCTTATTGTGTGTTAGGAAGAAGCGTTCAAAAATACGTTTCCCCTTGAACTGACGGCCGGTTGAGGTGTCGGCGTAACGCTTACCGGCCTCTGTCCCCCCCCCCCTCCCCCCCCCCCCAACAACCACTTCATCATCACTTCATCCCTTGAACTGAATGTCACTTGGTTTTCTACCTCGAGGACGTACCGTGGCGCCACCTCGGGTTGTTAGGTCGGGTTGTCGTCTGCTACAACACATTTCCTGTGCGTAAGCGAGGCACCCGAAACAGTTAACTCGGCCACAGCGGGAGGAGCACTGTGCTTCCTTCGGACAGGATACGGGACTCCGCAGACTCTGGAGTACATTTCACGCCCTCAGTGACTAACGTAAAACGCAAGGTGTCGTCAAACAGTGCTCCTCACTCAGGGGACCTCCCAGAAGGAGTTTGAAAAACAGACAGCGAACGTATATTTTTCCCCAGCCTGTACAACCTCCATCACCCGATATATACGAGAATGAGCCAGTCGATGAAACGAATGAGTTGGAAACACCCTTCACTCTCGCCGAACTTTACACCGCCCTAGAACAGGTGCGATTCCAAAGTGCCCCAGGTAAAGACGGGGTCACATCGTAACCTACCCGCAGCTCAAAAGGAAGCCCTACTTGATGACATCAATGCAATTTGGATTAGCGGTACGTGATCTGCCCCCTTCAATGAAACACGCCGTAGTGGCGCCAATACCGAAGTCAGGTAAGCGTCCCACCGAGACTCCTAATCTACGTCCAATTTCCTTGACTTCCACAGTGTGCAAACTCATAGAACGAATGTGCACAAACAGGCTAAAAGTGTCAGAATACTTTCACCCAAATCAGACTGCATTCCGTCCAAATCTTTGCACTCATGATAGCCTATTTCTTTTAAGGAGAATCTTGAGCCCTCGCCGGTTTTTCCAGCCGAGCATTCTCGCACGTTGCGGTGGACCTCAAGAAAGCGTTTGGTTCCGTGACTCACCAGTCATGAGTCGTATCCGGGCAAGAGGATGTTAAACTTCATCAGAAGCTTCCTTGCAAATCGAACCTTTGAGGTACGCTCTGGGTATACAGAACCAACCAGCTTCACGAACTGCGTTGGGGTTCCACAGGGGTCGATTCTCTCGCCCCTAGCTGCTCTTCAATGTGGTTATGCGTGGGCTGACCCAAGAACTCTCTAAAATTCCAGGTGTGCATTTTACTCTGTACGCAGATGATATATTACCATCTGGACTGAAGCGGGCCCTGACCACAAAAAGACGGAGTTGGCTGTGGCCGCACTGCAGGAGGCACTCTCCGCCCTGGAGCGATACCTCCAGCATACCGGCACGCGGCTGTCGGTCGAGAATACACAGTATATCCTGATCGGAGGCACTCCTGAAGAACGAGCCAAGGTATCCCTTTCACTAGAGGGGAAACCATATCGACCAGACGCAGGTTGGATCAGGATCCTCGGTATACCCATCGCGGAGCGGGGAGGTGGAAAAACTGGCGCCTACATGGAAAAAAACTCCTCCACCTGATCAAACGATCGTTTGATCAGGTTTGCTTGCGAGTCGACTCGCAAGCAAATTTAGAGGAGCCACGTCGGAGATAGCCCGCACTCTAGTTCAGGCCGTGCTCGTCGCACGCGCCACGTATGGTGCTCTGTACTGCCGCCTGACGAAAGCACAAACTGAGAAGTTCGAAACGATGTACAGAGCTGCTCTGCGAGTAGTGACCGGCCTGCCACGGCACACACGCATCGACGAACTGTACCGTTATGCGCTACTCCCACCTTTGCGGGAGCTAATAAACGATCGACGGAAAGGTGCGGCTCACCGCCGCCAGAACACTCTCCAATGGCAGCGGCTCCTACTACGTACATGAAGACCCTCAGATGCAAGCCGTACTAGAAGATGTTCCACCCCACATTCCGCCGTGGCAGATATCAAAATAACAGATCTCAAACAACTATCGCGCAAGACAAACGTACAGAAATACGCCCAGCAGCGAAAAACAATAGTCTGACCCGGAGGAGCTACGCATCCGTATACAGACTGCTCATGGGACCCCGAGGCTCGAATCCCAGCTATGGCAGCGAAAAGAGAGGACGGTGCCCACCGCTCAGAAAGATTCCTTCTAGAAGAGACCCCCTCAACCACAGAGCTCGAGCTCCGAGCCATTCACCTTAGCCTCCTCTGGGTGCTTGAATTCTTGTCTACAGATGGCACCAAGTAAGTACGACAGATCAGGATTTTAACGGACAGTGCTACGACACTCAAAAACGTGGTTGGACCCCCGCGAGTGACCTCCACGAAATATGCCATAAAGCAGACTTGCCGCGAACTACAACGGAACAACAATATTGATGTCAATGTCCTCTGGGTACCCGGACACTCTGGAAACACGGGCAATGAGACTGCGCACAAGCTGGCCAGTGAGGCTCGCTCTTCCCACCACTCGCAGCTTGAGCTCACTCCTCTCAAAGCCCTGAGTCATAGAAGGAACAAGTTTCAAAGGTCCCAAGAGCTCGATCCTGACCCACGTACCACCCCTTGAGGATCCCCTACCTAAGGGTCTTCTCCTGGGCGCCCAAGTTTAGCATCTTAATTTATGGTAGGTATCACGAAAAAATCATACTTTGCTGCTGTGGCCACTCTATCGCTGCGATGAGTTTCATTTACTTGGCATAATCAGTTAGTACACAGTGAAGTGTCAAATGGTGCAGAATAACCGCCTGGCATATACGGAGGGAGTACGGTTACATAAAACGACTGCAACCTTTGTTTAGTCAAATATATCCCAAAACAAATTATGAGACAATTAGCCGCTAAAACGACTTTAACGTTACGCCGTATTTCAATTACTTTACGTAATTACGCATTTCACAGCGAAGTTGTAAACAATGTGGAAATTCCGTCTACTATCAACGCATATGGGTTTCTACCGGAGGGAACGGACAGCCCCATATTTTTGCGCTATAATAAAGCTCTAGTCCTTCAAGGTTTAGTTCAGATAATTAACCCTTTGAGGATCGAATTTTTTCGGCAAATGCGACTCCCCAGGGTCGAATTTTTTTATTGCCGATTTAAATTCTTCTGGTGAATCTATTTTCGAGAAAAAAATTGTCGTAAGTTTTTTAGGGTGACCCTAAAGTGACAAAACAATAGTTTGTGTTGTTACATATATGTGGTTTATTCATGAGTAACACAAGAAAAATTTTAAATAAAAGCGAGAGAGTAACAAGCCGGCACCTTTTGAGTGAATCAAAATCAGATAGACATCAGTTTCGCGGGCGCAAAAAGCGGGAAGCGCCCGGAGGACGATACCGAAACCAGCCGCTGCGCGCGGGTAGAGTTCCATTATTTAGCTCCCGCAGGGAGCGGGAGCGATAGACGGCGCACCGCCCATGAAATGCAAAAAAAAAAAAAGGAGAAAAGAGCCTCATCAGTTTCGCAGGCGACCTTGGTCTCTGGCAGGCGCAAGAAGCGAGAGGCCCCCGGGCGCCCGGTGGGCGTACGGTCCCTAAAATTACTAAGGTAGCGCCCAACGTTACTACATAGGTTACTACCAAACGTTACCTATCTAGTAACGTTGGGTAGCGCCAGCTGCTCCCTCCTTTTCCGCTGCCCTCCTCTTTTTTCTTTCCCTCACCCGCGGCGCCGCGGTTCCTTTTGCTCCGCGGCGGTGCCGCCATTTTTGTTGGCTGCTTCAGAGCAGACGCCCTCGCAACGCCTCGGGCCGCTCGCTGCAGTTTTTCGTGCAGTTTGCTCTTGTTTTCGCGCCGCAATCGCTCTTTGGTAGCATTTATAGGATTTCTAGAGCCCCGTTTTACCAACACGCACTGAGTGAGGGTGTTTTGTTTTATTTTTTGTCTTCAAGGGATATTTGCGGATACGCACAGCGCGGTTTTTGTTTACGTGTGCGGCATGCTGTATAACATCTCAGGATAGCTCGTGAATGCGAAAGGATCGAGTGTGGACATTTCAAACTGCTCTATTACGGTAGTTCCGTTCTTGCATTCGCGTGACTGTGGTCGTGCAATCACTGCACAGAGGGCTTGCGCACGGTTCGCGGCAGAGCGCTTCATTCGCAAATGCCGTCGTTCGAGCGCTGCGCTGGCGTCCTTGCATTCGCATTTCTTGCGATGGTTTTGAATCATTAGCGGCGTTCACTCTGCGCCCGCTTTTACTAACGACCTACATCCTACCTTAATTCCGCGCAGTTTATAGTGCTTTACCGTTTTTGTAGAAATGTTTCTTTCACCTTCATGTCGGTATAGGCTGCTGTGAATAGATAAAAAAAATGTACACATGCTGTTGTGCGTGTGTGCACGTACAGCCGTGAAAAGATCCTGTTTTCCCGACTTCGCAGCCGGATACACTAAACTGCACTTGCGGCCGTACGTTCATGTGCGAACCGAGTGAAAAACGCAGGCTTGTAATTCTGGGAATAAGCGCCAGAGAAGACTGCGATCAATCGGGTAAACTGAAATTACAGATTTGTGGCCTCTTATTTCTCATACGAACGAGAGATCGAGTCCATCTAGGTACAAATTATGTAACTAATTACTACAGTTAATCATGCAATACGTTTTTTTTACCGGGCGCGGTCGTTTACAGCCGTTATTAATGGAGGCGCCTGCGGACAGAATTGTTTTGTGCTGGGATATATTCTGGCATACTTGTACATTGCATTAACACAGAAATACACCCGAAAGAAATTCTAAAGAGAACCAATGCCACGATGATTACAAGAGGAAACAATAAGGTATATCACAAAAATGAATTGGTGCCACCAAACAGATATTTTATTGGAACGAACGTCCGTAATGACGTCGTACAGGTGGCTTGTGCTGCTGACGTGGCTTCCTCTGAGAAAAAATGCTGTAAGTGGCATTTGGGTTTAGTTTTTTAACGCCAAGCTTCTCCAATATGCGTTGCTCAAATCAACGCCGCCTGTATTAACATTGCCTGACGCGTCGCGCACTTTTCAATGGGAAGGGTAGGGACGCTTAGTTCAGGCACTGATCCGCTATGTGGCGCGTGCCGGCGGACATCTCGCCTTACGTCACTGCTCGCGAGTCGCGAGCGCTGCACCCACTTCTACGACGTGTGTCTGTCAGCTTGCCTTTTGGGCTTCAAGGGCCGTTTCGCTTGCATCTTAGCCGCGACGGGGCGCTATAGTTCATCTCACAAGCTAGCTGCAGCACTGTGGAGGCTACATTGTTATCAATAGTGCGCCCACTGAGGGCGCCTAATCCGCCGTGAAGGGGGTCCTGAAAGGACACTCCCTTCCCCCCTCTCGGCAAGTGGCACCGCACGGCCCCGGCGCCTTTGTCGCTTCCTTCGCGGTGAGTTAGGCGCTCTGAGGGGGATAACAATGTAGCCTCCACAGTGCTGCAGCTAGCTTGTGAGATGAACTATAGTTCTGTGGCGCACTGGGGGATCTTGTTCAACGTGTCGCTCGCTTCATACTTGCTGCATTTTTCCAAAGATAAAGACGGAGGCGGACTGAAATAGTGTAAGAGCATACTGATTGTCGGGTAGACATATAGCTAACAGAAAAAACGATATTTTCGGATGGGGAGCGAATATTTTACTGATATTTTTCTTTCAGGAGTATTTAGAGAAGAAAAAATTGCGTGCATGTTTTTTGTTCAGGCGCTCACTTCTACGATTACTTTCCAATAATATCACGTGCTTGTAAACTTCAGAAAATTATATGAAACAAAAGGATAAGCAGCTGGATCCCGCCACGCTGTCCGGGCGCTTCTACAGTACAGTCCCTAATTTTGAAAGTGCTTACCGATGCGGAGTGCAAACAGCGGGGTCAAAACAATACCTAAATGCGGAGGGATAGAGGTGGGATGCCCCACTCAGAAAATTTCAGGGCCTGTGATCCGAGTAGATAAGCACGCAAAGCCGGCATCAGCCTGCGGCAGCGCAAGGGATTTTGCTTCGTGACAAAGGAAGTTTTATCAGTGACAGACCAAGACAGACAGGCATGGAAAAGAAAAACAAGAAGGCGTAGGAGCGCCGCCTCCGGAACGCTAAACAAACTTTCAAATATTTTGCATAGTTTCCGAGAAGCGGCGCTGGCTGGCGGACACGAAAGCACGCTGGAAGGCTACGGAGCGGGGAAGGGTAGGAGAGAGCAACAGGAGAGTGGCTGTTTGGCCATTTTTCGCTCACGCGTTAGGCAATGTTTATACAGGCGGCGTTGCTCAAATTGATCCGTTAAATAATCCTATTGAGAAGGGAAAAAAATGTCACCACCGAGTTCGAGATGAGCCACCAACACTCCGCAAATATAGGCGATAATGCATTGCAGAAGAGAGTTAGTGACCGTTCTACCGCACACAGCATGGTCAAATTCGTGTTCGCGCATCTGCTCAGTGCCGCGTCCACGCTCAACTCGCTTACACTACACCCGTTTAACAAGCGCTTTGCTGGACAAAAATGGGTGTGCTGAAAATATTATAGTCGCCCAGTGTGTTTTGGCTCAAATCGCAATGACTGGATACGCTGCGCCGTTGACTACTGCGCACACTGCAAATGTACGGCATCACGTGTAATGCAAATGTAAGATGTAATTATCGGTCCTCTGTGCATACACGGAAGGGCGTACAGCCGTTGCGGTGCGAATATGCATTTCAAGTGCTTATTCAAACGTGCGCGAATTTAACAAAGCGATAACAGAAATTGCGAATCAAACGTACGTCAACGGCGAGGTCCCTAGATTAGCTGGCCTTAAATTGTTTTACCTAGCCGCAATTTTTTTTCTCGTAACAGCCTCAATTTGCGCCGCACCGACCAAGCACATATTACGCAGCAAGTAACTCCAATGCCATAACAACAAGGATTATAATAGCACCCGGGTCGCTAACACACAAAACACGACTTCACGCCACAAAGAGCTTAGACGCACTCGGAACGCACACGCTACATGGTCCGACGCAAGCTGCCGTCGGTCAAAACAAGCGCGAATTCTGGTCAACAATTCTCGCGTCACGAAAACCTTACGACAACCGACTGAACATGCTACGCCGCTGATAATTATGCTGGAAGTTAAGCGTGCACATGACAAATACACGGCCTCTTATGTTAAGCGCGCACACGACAAATACACGGCCTCTTATCCAAAGCAAAGCTCACGACCGGACGAACTCGCCGCTGCATGCAATGCCTACTCAGAACAAAGTGTGGAAGACGGTAGCGGAGGGAATACGCATTAATTCGTAAGTGACCACTCAAGCTTGCGCAGAATTTAACAGTGCAAGAACAAGCATTCAGAAACTTACCTCGCAAAAGAATGATGGCAGCGTCGGCCTGAAGTATGCCCGTTCAAATCTATGCAACCGAACTTTTCTCCTTTCTGCGTCGCGTTTCCCGGACGGTATAACGAAGTCTCACCATCCCTGACGATATTCGCGCTGCCTAAGGCACTACACATCGGCACCGAGAAGCAACAAAGCGACACCGATGCGACATTTGTTCGGAACGAGCAGCTAATTCTTACTTTGGTATTAGCTGGCGCCTACGATAAAGCCACAGAAATAAAGCTGGTACTGAAGCTTCGTGGCTCGCAGCCAGAAATGGCGCCGCAGCGGCGGCGTTGCGCAATGTCCCAGCCAGCGAGGCGACCCGGAGGCGGAGGCAAAAGAAAAATACCACGTTACTTTTCTGTTGGCCAATGGCTGGCGGCGCTGGCCGGAAAAAAAAGAAAATAGCAAAACACGGAGGAGGAAAGGAGCGCGGGTGAGGCCGAAAAGCGGCGAGATCATAGAATGGCGCTACCTTAGTAATTTTAAGGGCCTTACGTGGGCGATACCGAGCGCGCCCCCTCGTTAGCGGATGCGCAAGCTATAGCCGGCGCGCCGCTGAAGTAAATCATAAAAAAATTATAAAAAAGAGTCATCGACGCAAGAAAAAAATTCGGTGTATTTCCGAAGTGTGGCAGCACATGCCAAGCGAGAGAAGGTGACGAAAAATGCTCGTTTTTTAAAGATACAAGCAATGCCGTACATGTACGTCATTGACCATTTTGAAAGTGTTTGCCGATGCCTGGCCGTGGCCATCAAAGGGTTAACTAGGATGTATGTTCAATCGCAAATTAGAAAGAAACATGTTTTGTTTCATCCACGTATGGGGCTGCGCCTCGTTTCGCTGGTCATCCTTCTGCACAGATTGTAAGAGCACTGAATTTTTTCATGGTACTGTTGATATGAACAACAGAGTTTGGAGGAGTGATCGGATGGAAGGTCATGGATTCTTGCAAAATTATTGTCTCAACTGAATCCAGAAACAAGCCACATGACACTATACTCGGTGACAACTTAAGAACGGCACCGGAAGTTGCCGCTGTGCCTTATCACCGTAGCCGGATGTTTCTCCGCGCGGCGCAAGTACGGCGTTACTGGGAATATTTCGAACATGGCGTGAGCCGTTCCCGTGATTTTTTGGACCTAATATGCTTATAAACGACTCCAGTGACGACAAACTGCTGAGACAAGGCAGACGATATCACGCATTCATAGCAAACCCCTTTCAAAACGCGCGCGCACTCACGTCACGGGTCCGGCGCTTTGGCGGAGTGATACACTACATGAGGTGGTGCCGTTCTTGAGTTGTAACCGAGTATAGAATAATTCAGCCAGTCTCACAAGTGACGTGTGGAAAGCCACAAAAAAATGAGCAATGTACGCTTGATGTATTGGATAGAAAGTCGGCGTGGTCTACCAGGGACCGAATTCTCACAGCCGTCACTTTGAAACGATGTAGTATTGACGAGCAAATGCACATATTCGTTCCGGGAGTCACGTGGGGCATCCCGGCCCCAAGCGATTGGCTGCTCGCCCCGGCAAGTGCCGCCAAAGATCTATGCTGGCTCACCACAATATGGCGTCGGACGCACGGAAGCGCCAATCCTCGGTCTACGCCGACGTCACATCAATAACTCCCTATACCAATTTTAAAATCTCTGCTTGGCGTTGCATATGTTAAAGTATTCTTATCTATCAATTTACACTTATAGTAAAGGACCTCCACTTTGTGAATTTAAGGTAATCTTTCCCTTCCGGAATTGATTTGAACGGTTGGGTCAGGCATTTTTTCGAGGGGACCTCGGTCAACTGGTTGGCTCCTTTTACTGAAAGGACACCAGCAGAAATTCGCTGCTAAACGATTGTCATCGGTTATCAACAATCGACACAACTAATGAAGTGGGTTGTGACATCCGCAGTACCATCTTTTGGTTATCTGTTGCAACAAATTGAAAAAAAAAATGGAGCTTGCACTAGTGGTGTAAGGCTAGAGAAACAACAGAGCTGGCGTGGCGTCCCATCGCCCTTCGTCGGAGACCCGGCTGTTGCACATTACATGGATTTTCGAACTTGCCGCTGAAAGTTCTCTGTAACTGGCAGGTCAGGATCGCTTTATCCGCAGGCTGTCACATCTCTCCCTAAGTGGGCCGCGTTAGCACGGTCTTGAATCCATGTCAACCGCCTTCGTGAATTCGGCATCTGGAGCGCGAGCTGTTGTTTGCATCCCACATCAGGCACGAACGCACGTGAAGTGGACTGGCGTGGATAAGAGCACGCGAGAGATCACGCCACGAATGTTCGGCAGAGTGTTCTCGAACGTAGAGCGGTGCCGGTGCGCGCGGTAGCGTCATAGGTAGCGTCATGTAGCCGGCTTGGCTCCGGCTACGCGGGTGGGCGAAGGTCGTGCCGGGCGCTTGGCGCCGGCGGAGTCATTCTTTGGATTTTTTTTTTTTTTTTTTGCAAACGCCAACGGACCAAGTTCACGCTTCAACAGCTCCACTGATATAAAACCTGCGCTCCCAAGATGTCGCGGGGATCGGAATCCCAAATAAGCGCCCGCAAACCTGCGAACTAAACTGACTCACGCGCGAGCCCACACGTGTCAAGCCCTAAATTTGGACGAGAGACCAAGTAGCATGACACGGACAAGCGAGAGAGGATATATATGTACGCTTAACAGTTTCGATCAAGAGTGTGAGAAGAAGAGGATAATGACGATTGTCACTTTGCGACAAGCCGATCGATATTTTTGCCACAAACAGAAACACGCACGTCACTTTACGGTGTTCAGAGCAAGCGTTTTCGCAGCATTTGAAGTGTTTGATCTTGAGAGAGAACGTACGCATTAGAACCGCTACACAAGCAGTCGCCGTGAAACATCGCTGCGATAAAGTAGTTGCACTGCAATTGACGCAGACGGAGCTGCTACGCTAATGTGCTTAAGTGAAAAGTATTTTCCCGGACGGTCGTTGACACGTCGAGGGTTCTCTGTTGTTAAATATCTCGAGGTGTTATTCGTGTTATTCGTCCTGTTGTTATGGTCACTTTTCGAGCAGCTCGGTCCTCCAAGCTTGCGTGCCACGCGGCCGTCTCAGGTCGTCACTGACGGTTATAGCAGAAACTGCTGCAGTTCACGCCGTATCTAGCGCTTGTGTACGTCCTATTAGATTTTTCTACGAGCGAAAATCCAGATAACAAACGGGTAGGTTTCAGAAAACCGTTGTACATTTTCTGCTGAGCAGAAGAGGTGATAATCGAGAGCACCGAAAGGTTTCGAGTTGTGGCTTTCTATTCACGTTCAAGGCTGAAGATTATTCTCGTCTGTCGGTTGAAATCTTGAATTCAGTTTCTCAGTGCATCCGGCTTGTTTCGTTCAGTTATGCCTCCGTTTAACTGATCTTATCAGGGCCAGTAAGGAATAATCTACGGTTTGGACTTCTTCAACCTATGAAACTCTCGTATTAGTCCCGAATATTGTCTTCGTCGTGTACGATACAAGAAACGGAGCCCTGTGCTGTGATTGTGCTTTCATGTGACAAAGAAAACGGAAATCAAACAACCTTTACTACAATTTCACCTAGGATGTTAAATTTGCCTTTTTTTCTGCACCTCTTACCTGGCGCTTTGAAGCCACGACTAGTATACGTACTAAAATAACTCAAACATCGAAAATGTTGAAGTTTCCTGCGGCAAATTTGATATTTTTCCTATTTCTGACAGAAAGATCGGCACAGATTCCCCGAATGGCGCACGACACAATTGAAGCCATGAATGCACCCGCATCTCGGGTGGCTATTCTGAGCTCCGTCGCCGACACCGGCATGCTTGGTAGGGTCATTGGAGATTTCGTAGTACCGGTGACGTTATGGACTTGTTTGGAACCGGGTCACTGCTACACATCTTTCATTCGGTACGTGACTCAGGGTTCGGTGTTCCGAAGGCCGGGCCTGGTACTGGTGCCCAAGCACGAAACGCTGCCCCCACGAATCTTCCAGGAACTTTCGCGCTTCGAAACGTTTCACGCAAACGTTCAGTGGATATTTTTGGTAACAGAACACGCTCAGGTTCTCAAGAAGCTTTCGAAGCATGCATGCCAAGTATTCACCGTCAGCCATAACGATATCAATGGCCCGTACGACCAGCACAAGCAATGTGGGAGGCGAAAAGTGTTCGAAACCGCAGATGAACTCGTCGAGCACTACACTTCCCCTCAGGAAATGTTCCCGAAGAACCAAAAGATATATTACAGCCGCTCCGATAAGCCGGGTAAGTACTGTGATCAGCCGAGCCACTTCCTGTCTGTCGCCCTCGAAGCGTATCAAGCACTAAACAATTCCTTATCAGCCCGTTGCGAAACCAGTGGCGGCAGCAGTTCGATGCTTCTGGACCGCACTGTGGATATAATTCTAGGGCGGACGTACGTCACTTGCGGGTTTCTTAACTCCGCCTCAGAATGCTTTGTCTACGTCTACGCCACGTATGAACCCAGTCCTGTTTGCTTGATAGTGCTTCCGTCCCGACCGGTGCCTCCATCATTCTCCAACACTTGGCTCGGGTTTTTCGGCTTGTTCCTTACGTTGCCGCTTTTCGCTGCAATTTACACCGCAATATTTCGACTCGGGAGTCGCATGGTTGGAAAAGAAACGTTGTGCATTTCAGATGTAAGTGTTTTCTTGGTGTGCACCTTTTTGGGGCGTAGCCCGCCTCCGGAGTCGGAGTCGAGGTTGACGTCGAGTAGGCTTATGCTCGGTGCCTGGCTGTTGGCAGTTTTCGTACTGCTTAACTACGTGCAGAGTGAGATAACGGCGTCTCGTAGCGTTCCCGCGTACTCGGCTGAAATCAGGAACATTGGGGACTTCGTTACGTTGCTCAATGCTGGTCGTATTTTACCCTGCCTGTCTCCCGTCGCCGCGGACGCCATTAGAGATTCCCCCTCTAACGTTTCGTATTTGGAGTCAGTGCGTAGAGGGCTCGAATCTTGCGGAAACAGTTGCTTCGATGGTTACTTTTGCTTTGCTAAAATTTTGAAGAGGACCCATGCTGGCCTGGGTATTTGCTGGAGGGAGGCAGTGCTCGCTTATGACACACGGGGCTTTGTCGTCCCGGAAGGCTACATCGTGAATCTTTTCACGGCATCTCAGGCACACGGGAAGTTTCCTCTCAGGTAAGATGTGTTCACGAGTTTCTGCTTCGCGCTTGCCTGATGCGTGTAAAGCTGCATGAACGAGCGAACAAATTATGAGATTGATTCCGTGGTTTAAAGGGACACTGAAGTGAATCTGTCAAACCTCTGTTTTTGTTTGCTTGCATAAGCTGGCTCAAATAAACAGACTTTTAATCGTTTATCTGGTCGAAAAAGCAGTATTTAATTTGTACAGCCAGCCATGCGACATTTGCGGCATCCGCAACTACAGCAGATGGCCCGTATTCGTCCTGCGATGTAACTGAACGATGTTGAAGTTTGGAGTTCAAACGACCGCATTTACTCGCATATTGGTCGCAGTCGCGTAATTATCGCACCCATGAAGTTCGTCGTCAAAGATCGATTTTTTTTATTTCCCGCGCAATGAACGCACCGTGAACTAGCCGCAGCAATATGTCGCATGCGTGCCAAGTCTAGCCGATGATGGTCATGGGTGCCTCTGTTTCCTTCCCTTTCAAAGAGGACATTGCTACCTTATTGTGGCAGACTTGCTGATATTAACGATATCGGCAAGCATGCGCTGAATATTGGTGAGGAAGAAACTGCCCTAGCAGAGCAACGCAACACTGGGAGAAAGGGCGTCCTACTGAGACAAGACCAGTCCGCTGCAGGGAGTTCAACGTTTACCAATGTTGAGGAAGACTTCCCTCCGCTACCGGTCGTTCAGCGTGAGCAGCAGGCTCCTGCCGCGAAAACGCAACCGGAGAGGGCGCCAGTGGTTACTCGTGCGTCTGCACTAAAAAGTGCCCTACCTGCCTATACCTCTGCATCTACAGCGGAGCCTGCATCGGCACCGGCGACAGCGTCACCGCCAACTCCAGCTGTGCGGACGTCGAAGTCGGCCCGTCGAGCTCCGCCGAGAGAAGATAGTGGTCGAAAAGGTGACCGGAGTTTTGGTGGGATTTGGACAATGATTTCGCCACTCGTGGACGCTGTACGCAGCTTCCTTGCTTCCCTTGCGTCTCCATTGGCTACGGCTCTTGTCACACTCCTGGATTTTGTCTCGCCCTTCCTTTCTGAATGGCGGTAGCTACTGTAACTCGCGCTCCCTCACCGTTAAAACTGCAGGAAATTCGAAATAAGGCAACAATATTTCAGTGGAATGCTTGTGGACTCCAGCAGCGTCTGTCTGATTTCCGCCGTTTCGTGCAAAAGCATCACTTCCCGGTGATCGCCATCTCGGAGTCGCGATTATCCAAAGATATTCGTCTCTCGGGCTACACGGTGTAAGGGTTGCAGGCGCCGGCGACGCTGCAAAGTCGAAAGCGTGGGAAGCGGCGATTCCCTGAAGGGCTTTATAGCAGCCAGCTTGCTCAGAGCGAAACGGGCTTGGATCATGCCGACTGCGCGGAGACGAATTGTCTTGAGCCCCAGCCGGGCTGCGACATTGTTGTGAACAGTGTGTCGCAGGGCGCAGTACGAGCGTGGGAAAGCGTGGGTCGGATGGCCTCGGGGGCCGCCTGCGCGCGCGTTTTTTCCATTAGCAGGGTGTAAAACCCTTTGGTCCGTCGAGCGGCTGGAGACGGGGGAGCGTGGAGCTGTCAACTGTGGTTAGACAGTGGCCGATTCACGGCGATGGCTTTCCTTTTGTTGGCCAGTGTCGCGCGTCGCGGCCCGGGATGGGCGCGGCCAGAGGCGACGCCTGAGCCGGCCTGCCGTGTCCTTTTGTCCCTACGCGCTGTTCCTGGCCCACGGTCCAATTAACGGGGCATCGCCTGTCAACGGCGGTAGAATCCTTGGGGACGCGCCGGGCCGTTAATACGGATGTTATGGGTTTCAGCTGGCTTGAGTAGCTGTCCGGTCTCGTGACGAGATGCGTGGGAACAGGCGATTGCAGACCAGCGTTCGTGGGAAGCTTGCCCCGGGCGCATGCACGTGTTTCCTCCTCGGGTTTTTGAGTGGTTGTGTTGTTTGGGTTTACTTTTGATCTCTTCCATTTTTTTTCTGGAGAGAGAGAGTGACCAGTGTATTGAAGGGGTACGGGGGGGCGTTGCCAACCGGTGGTTTAGGCCCGGATTTACTAATCCATCCTATCAGGTGCCCAGGAGATACCGATTGGCCTGTGTATCGGGGGTGGGGCCTAAGTAACCCATTAAAACCACGAGACACGAGGTCTCGGGGTCGAATCCTCAGGGTTTAATGTGCTATGCACGGCCGGCGTATTGCCGGGCTAGCCAGGTCAGGCTAGGGAGGATCTCACCACTTGGGTAGTCTTAGGTCAGGGTCCGTCGCTGACGGGGGTGCCGCGTGCACAAAGTTTTAGCTGACCTGGAACCCATTTTATTTCTTACTTTGTTAACTCTATCTTCAGTTTGCCAGTATTCTGTATATATCTTCTGTGTAAATATACAGTTTTTAAAAACCCTCCATCAGCCATCGTCGTCGTGTCATCAGTGCCGTCACCATCAGGCACCAACGCAGATCATCATCATCATCTTCAACAACATCGAACCTCATTGACATTTACTCACGGTCTTACGATCGTCAACTGGAGTGGCGTTAACAAGGATCCTCCTGGCTTTGCGTAACGACCTGGCCATCATAGAACATAGCATTCCACCCGATGCGTCAAACGAATATGTGGCAGCTACAGTGCGAGGGCCGGCGGCTTGTCCTTCACTATTATTGCTGCCTATATACCCCCGTCGTGTCGCACTGAACCTACATCGACTTGAAGGGCATTATTAATGCTACCCCAGCACCCACACATTCTGACGGGGATTTTAACGCCCACCACCCTTCATGGGAGGAAGAAAAGTGACAGCTAAAGGGCGGCGGCTTTTGGACTGTGCTCAACGGTACGACATGTTTGTAATCAACCACTGGAGAACCAACGTTCTTCCGTGGAACCGTGTCAAGCGCCCTTGACGTCACCATTGTGTCCTCGCAGCTACTAGCTCGAACGAGTTGGATATCTGACATTGAAACGCACGGCAGCGATCACGTTCCGGTTTACGTCACTGTGGATGGCTTACAGGGTAGTCGTTCTCAACGGACACGGCGTTGCTCTGACTGGACGTCTTTCCAAACCACAGTAGAGGAGAAAGTGGAGTGTTCGACATCTTATGACGACTTAGTACAAACACTTTTATCGGCCAGGTCTGCCTGCACTAAGTATTTGAGGGTTACAGAAAGGTATACTACCGCCGACGCAGAGTATTGAAAGACTTCGTGCAGTGCGTCGGAGAGCCGAAAGAAGAGCGCGCCGGACGCAATCACGGAAGATATCCGAGATGCTAGAAGAGCACAGAAGGCCATTCAGAGGCACATGAACAAGTTGGCGAAGCGCGAGTGGACGTCTTTTTGCTATAAGTTGGACCCCAGGAAGCCACTCTCGGGAATATGGCGCCTGGTTCGAAGTCTCCGGGCACCACCGACACAACTTCACCCCTTCAACTCTGTTTCGCTAAGCATGAACATCAGTGACCTGGACGCTGCAAACGCCTTCTGTAGAAAAATTACCTCTTCGCCGACATCAAACATAAGACCCACGTCGCCCCACAAGTGCGCTTGCCCTACCCATAACATCACCCATGGATGAACCGTTCTCTCCATGGCAGAACTCGTCGCTGCGCTGACCTCAGTCAAGAAAGCTACATCACCTGGTCCGGACAATGTCACCTACACAGCCCTTTCCCATTTGGGCGAAAATGGAAAGAAGTGCCTTTTAGGCATCTTCAATCGTTCTAGGGAAGCTGGCCGCCTAGAGCAAAAATGGAAGCACGGGCGTATTGTGGCTGTACTGAAGCCAGGCAAAATACCGACTTCATTGAGTCCTACCGTCCTATTGCCCTCCTGAGCTGCGTCGGCAAGCTTATGGAAAAAAATGGTGCTCCATCGCCTGGACTGGGACCTGACCACTCGCAACGCATACCCGCCACAGATGTCTGGCTTCCGCAAGGGACGGAGTAGCATTGATAATGCCTTAGCCCTTGCTAACAGCATTAAACAAGCCAAAACACAGCGCAACATTACAATCGCTGTGTTTCTTGATATCAAATCAGCGTATGACTGCGTGTACCATGAAGCTATACGCTCGGCCATGATGTCCTCGGGCCTTGGGGGTCGCATGTATGCATGGATCTCGGACTATTTAACCGATAGATGCATCTACATGTCAGCAGACAGCGGTGACACACCGCTATACAGAGTGACCCGTGGTGTTCCCCAAGGTGGTGTCCTCAGTCCAACGCTCTTCAACATCACTATGATGGGCATAGAGAAGTGCTTACCGCAGTCAGTGGAAATATCCTTGTACGCGGATGACATCTGCATATGGAGTGCTGGACGCAACAGGCGGGTACTGCGTGCGAGACTGCAACGGGCAATCAATTCCATTGCGGCGTTTCTAGGAACCCGAGGCCTAGATATATCAGCTGGCAAAGTGCGCTGCCATCGCTTTCACAAAGCGTGATGTATCAAATTATGGACTCACCGTTGCAGGCTGCACTATCCCCTATGTTCCGCACCATAAGTTTTTGGGTGTGACATTTGACAGGTCTCTGACTTGGTCAAAACACGTCCGCTATATAAAAGACAAGCTTGCGTCCTTCGTCAACATTTTCCGCATGTTATCTAGCAACGCCGGCGGATGCAACGTCCAGTCTCTTCTTCGGCTGTATGACGTCATGTGCGTAGGATTGTTACGCTACAGCCTTCCTGTTCTTCTCCCCCTCTCAAAAGGAAATGCCAGAGCCCTGCAAAGTATGCAAGCGCAGGTCCTGAGGGTGTGCATTGGAGTTCCGAAGACCACATCCACGGTGGGAACTATGGTGGAGTGTCGACGACTGGCACCACTTGCTCTTGGCACGCAGGAGGTACTTCGGGCTCAACTGAGATTTGCAGCACGGCAGCAAGGTCACCCATTAGCACTCAGCTCAGCCACTGAAGTGCAAGACCTTCTGCCTCTGCATTTCCAGCACCCTTCTCCGTCGCTACAACCGCCTTGGATGTACCCGCGTCTGCAAATTACAACTGTAGTGCCCGGCATTACCCGCAAACAGGATATCGCCCCCCCCCTGCCTTAAAGTTCTTCGCCTTGGAACTGCTGTTCGAAAAATACAGGGCCCACACCCATCTATACACGGATGGGTCTGTGACAGCTAGCTCATCGGCTATAGGAATCTGGTTTCCGTCCTCCTGTACCGCCTTCAGCGCAACGCTTAGCCACAGGACGACATCCATGGTCACCGAACTTGCCGCTCTGCGGGCTGCTTTCGCCTACATCATCGAGCAACCAGCACGTCAGTGGGCAATCTTCACGGATTCTCGGGCGGCCCTTCAGTGCTTAAAATCGTACCCGAAAGAACAGCTTGTTTTAGACATCCATGCATTGCACTTACAAGCTCTAAATGCACACCATCATGTAGAGCTTCAGTGGATTCCTGCCCACTGCGGTATAACTGGAAACGTCAAGGCGGACACTGCGGCATCGATAGCGCATTATCTGCACGGGCCAGTGATACCGATACCGTTCTCCAGAAAAGACGCTTCTGCCCTTGCGTCCAAGGCTGCCTGGAGATTTCAGCGATCCATGTGGGCTGTTGCGCCGCATAATTACGCGCCGCTTCACTCCATAGACCCGCACGGGACCTTTAGGATGCCTGAAGGACTCTCCAAGCATGACGAAGCGGTTATTCACCGTGTGCGGCTAAATGTCGCTTACACCAATTACTTTCGATTCAAGACGAAACAGGCCGCTTCCCCCTTGTGCACTCTTTGTGACGTGCGCGAGGACTTGAACCACGTGCTATGTGAGTGTACGCGGTATAGAGCCGCCAGAACGCCCCTTTTAGTGTCCTTGGGTCTTCCGCTGTCTAGAGGCCTAACTCTCAGTGACGTGCTAGGCCCTTGGACGAACTCTAAACGAGCATCTCGAGCGACAAAAGCTCTACTGTCTTTCCTGCGAAGCACAGGACTTGATCAGACTTTTTAAACAGGACTCTCTTAATGAGCGCGTCATCTTCATCACAGTCATTATCATCACCTCTTCATCGATTTCATTTTTTTATATACATCTGGTGTAGCAAGCTAGGCGCCTTGGCCAGGCTAACCTCACCAGTATCATTAAAGACTATTCTCTCTCTCTCTCTCTCACTCTCACTAAATGCACGTAACGTATTCACAAGACAAAGAAAAAATGCGCTCAACTTGCTGCGTCGGTAGCCATGTCTTTTTTGAAGTGCCGCACTGTGACAGTGGCAGCCACTTTTAGGCCGAACTGTCTAGCCACCTTAACCTCGCTGCAAACTCCTTCCGGCGCGTTCCGTAATTCATAAAAAAATGGAAATCTGCATTTTTGCGTCACTTTGCAAAGCGGCTGACGGCGGTGTGCAGAGTTTTTATTAGGTTGTTATTTATTATTTTTATTATGTTCACGAGACCTGTCGTAAAAATTTTCACCCGCAACTTGCTTACGTTTTCTGTGCTCAAAAAGTTCTCGCAAAAAATTTACCCCGCGCAATGAACAGACCCCTAAATTTGCATCACGGCTTTTGAAAAAAAAAAAAAGTGTGACCATTACGCGAGTAAATACGGTAGTTTCGGTTGGACAGGCATACGCAGCTTACAGCTCCAGTGAAGCTAAGTAAGCGAAGCGTCGCGTGTGCGCTTGTTTGGAGCTACTTTAACTTCGTGACTTTTAAGCTTAAACAAGCCGCATTCTACCGGGCAAACCTTGTCGTGGATTAGTTTTAACTGAGCGGACGAACTGCGACGACCGCCGGCGGCCGGCCGACTGACTCTGCCGGAGGGTCGGCGAGCCTCGATGTCAAGCGAAGCCTGCGAAACGTCATAGGATATCAGCAAGGTGGATGCAGCCAAGATGAGTGCACATTCGAATCGATTTTTCTACTAAATAAGCTCGCATAAACTCACCTAGAGTGATCGAAACATGGCCTAGGGACTCAGACCTCAACATGCGCAAGTAATCCCAGAAAGTTTAGAAATCACTCCAGTGTCCTCTTAACGCGCCAAGGCTACACTTCTGCTTTGTGGTGCGCCGTAGTGGAGGGCTCCGGATTAATTCTGACCCCCTGGGGACCTTTAACGTGTACCGCGATCTCAACACCCGTTTTTTTCGCTTTCGCCTTCTTCCGATAAACAGCCACCCTGGCCAATATTGAACCGCGTTTTTGAGCTGAGCAGCACAACTAACTCCTTCGAGCCACCGCGGAACGCCGTGTTCGATGAGTAGTATACCTTGACGCTGCTGCGTGTTCTTGAGCTTGGTGTTTTCAGTTAAGGTTTTAGGCACTTAGAAGTACCGAAGTTTTTGTGGTGATGTCAGCAGACGCCTTGCGGTGCCCTGAATGCATTCGAACGGTTTCGGATGACGTGGCGTCCAATCATGACCTTATAAGATTAGTTATGATCAAGTGGAACTTTGCACGCCCATCTCCGGATGGACAAACTACGTAGTGCTATCGGTAATGCTTTCACAGTAGCGCCATCGGAATAAGTTCGTTTCAGTACCGGTGTAGCCCGCATCGCTCGACCGCCTGACAACGCAGCCAAATACATCAAAAATGATTAATTACCGCATATATTGACATTAAAACTTTTAAAGCGTGTAGCATGAAGGAAGGAACAACCGGCGTTGCTGACAAAGCTTGCTTCAGGTCAAGTATCCCCAGCCAACATACAGTGCACAAAGGGTACTTGCAAATGGTTTACTGGGGCTCAGTTCTCTAAAATGACGGCCGTCGTTTTGAAGCGACGCGCTGTTGGCGTGCAAATGCATGAATTCTTCGGTTGTGATGTCGCTTGGAGTGGCGGGAAACGGTGGAAAATGATGTGGGCTGCCCCCGGAGGACCCCCTTGTCCTGCAGTCGAAACAAAGTGCAAAGCGACGCCCCATTCCAAGAATATACGCATTTATTTGCACGCCAACACCGCGACGCTTCAAAACGATGGCCATCGTTTTATAAGAGAATTGAGCCGGTGCTCGTGTTTTATTTATTATCAGCAGCTCTTCTCACTACACGCAATGTCAGCAACTCGGGAGCAGAGATTAATTTAGCACATCATCATCATCATCATAAACTTTATTGAGAAAGAGGGGGTACAGACAAAGTGCTGCGGTTAGTTTTTTGGTGATGCTAATGAGTGTAGACTGAGTTTTAGGCAAATGCCTATTTTGTTCTTTGCTCTCCTATCGAGTAACTTTGATACATGAGCATTAATTAGAAATTTAAAAGGGCTTTGTAATGCTTTTGTAGTGCCTATAAATGCCTATATTGGCGTTCGCACCGAAATGTCTATCAATGCCTATTTACAAATTGGCACCCACATGAACTCTATTCAGCCTACAGTTTCGCGTTCGAGAGCAGTTTGAGAAGTAGAAGTGACTGTTAGGAACTCTAATGGGTTCCGCCTAGTCATCTAGTTCAACCAAATCCCAGATAACAACCCAGAGCAGCAGTGGAATGGGATGCTCATTCTCAGTGACAAGAGAAACAATTATGAATCCAAAAATCTGGAGATGATGGTAGTTTGTTATTGTTTCCACAATTTTTCGCAGTGGTTCTTGGGATATGTTCCGCGTGCTCCAAAAGCAGATTTTTGCAAACATCTGCAGTCGCATCCTTGTTTCTGGAAGCGTACTCAAATCGAACTCTACTTTTAACGGAACGGTGGAGCACCGAACACGCCTTTGTTAGAAGATCTTTCCTATACTGAAGTATACCTACGGTGAAACATCACTGAGCAGCTGCATGTATTCACGCCTTAAAATTCACACTGCCCACGGTCTCTAAAACACACTTGTACGTAAAAAATCTGCGCATCTGCTAAAACCTCTTGAAAAAAAAAACTGTGGCTGATTCCTCTGTCATAGGAATCAGTCAAACACGAAAGTGAAATGTGCAGCGAAATCTGCAGCTGAGCATGATTTGCGGGTCGGCGGCTGTCTTGTGGGTGTGCTTGGCGAGCGACGTTCTGCTGGCGGGTCTCCTTCGGCAAAGGTGTACTGGCGTCATTCCCGTGACGGATATGACGTCAGTGAAATCTTCCCATACACTTCGTGTTAAATATAAAACTCGAAAACGAACAACCCTAAGTATAACGTACTCTTTAGTACAAAAGGTTGCTTCCCCGCAAGAAGACCCTGTGTGCAGGGGTACACCCTTTTCAGGCCGCTTGTTTCGTTGTACAGGCGTCACTTTCGTGACGGATATGACGTCAGCGAAATATTCGTGTATCCGGGAATAAAACACTTTCGGCTTAAAATTCCCTTCAAATCTACGGAAGTGTACTTGGCTGTTTTTTGACGCCCTGCCTGTAAAACTCAGATAATATCATTGTATTTGAGAAAATTGCTGAACTTGTACTTAACGAACCATGTTAATTTCTTGATAAATCGTAGCCCTACTTGGGTTTATTATTCGCGCCTTCTTTTGTTGTGTCGCAATTAAATTGCGCCAGGCAGACATAAAGTAGCGCTTTTTTAATCAGTATTCCCAACTGCGAAGTGTTCTTTTTCATGCCTGTTTTACTATATGCGACACTCGAGCAAGCGACAGTGGCCAGTGAGCATGAACGTGAACAGTGTACTTGCTGAGTTAAGTCAATGGATCGCCAATATTCCATCAGTTTTATGGGACAAGTTAACGGCTATATATGTTTAACTGTTGGCGTCTTTGTGCCATCCCCAATAACAGCGTTTTTGGTTTTTTTCTGTCGGAGACAAAGGTCGCGCACGTCCTTGTTTGAAATTACTTTCAGTGTAAAAATTCATGGTGCCTATAATTTCGACGTTGGGGGCCTACGACGTTGTTTTGCCTGCCTATTTTGACGAAAGCGTTCTTTCTTATAGCCCGAAAATCCAGTCTCTGCTAATAAGGGTTAAGTTTTGACGCAAGACAAGGTCAACAGAAATACACGCCCCCGCTCTAAACAACAAGCCCAAGAGGATTACGGATGCCCTTTGATTTATTTCAGAATCAAACACTATACTTTGTCTGACGAAGGCGAAAACAAAAAACAAAAAAAAAACAAAAAAAAACGCCCGTATGCTCGAGATTTCAGCGCACGTTAAAGATTCACAGGTGGTCAAAATTAATCCTGAGCCCTCCACTACGGCGCTCCTGATCACATGCGCTGCGTCGGCGCGTTAAACACTACAATCAAATCAAATCAAATCAAATCAAATCAACACTATACTTCGGCGTGTACGTTTAGGATCTAGTGGATTCATTTTTTTTCTCGCACGAATTAGGATGTACCTCTCACCTTGTGGCCATCCGGGCAAAAAACATCGGCCGGAATCACGCACTTATGCCGTTTCGTGCATTGGCTAAATACATGGAGGCAGGGCTGGAGTAGCGTAAATGTCAAAACGTAATGTCTGACAACACATCGTATTTTAGGCTGTAATGTGATTAAGAACGTTAAAGCTTTCTTCTCTTTATCACTGCATATAGCATTCACGGCGTTCATGATTACCTGGTATGCTGTAAAAATGCAAATTTGAAAAAAAGATTTGTTGAATTGCCGTATGAAGGTCGACGTTCCAGAGCATGTAAGTGGCGGTTAATTTATATGCTTCGGTTTGCTGCACATTTTATGTGACAGAGAACGTGCCTGCGTTCCGATGACATCTGTGCAGCGGATATATAACAGGGTGAATTTATCAAAAGCGTAATTTTTGGCGCACGTTGTCAACTACATCATGTCGGAGAAGTACAATGCTACTGATGTTACAACAACTAAATTTCTCGGTCAGAGTACTGCGAAACATACCAGTTAGAGAAACGCGTGGACAGTGAGTGAGAGAGAGAGAGAGAGAGAGAGAGAGAGAGAGAGAGAGAGAGAGAGAGAGAGAGAGAGAGAGAGAGAGAGAGAGAGAGAGAGAGAGAGAGACTGTTAAAATAAGAGCGGAAGTGAAAACGTACGCGGTCAGGGTATTAATTGTGTCAGTGTTGTGTAATGTTGCAATAATCTTCGCATACATTCTTTTTTAAGTTCCTTCTGTTGCGATTGCTTGAACGTTATATTGTCATACTGTTCATTTACAAGAGATCCCACCGCAGTGCCGCACTTCGGGACCTCTTTCTGTAATATCAATCACCATGCACTGTACCTTTGTTATCGATTACAATAAACTGAAACTAAACTAAACTAAACTAATTCCAAAACTCCTCTGGTGCGGCGATGCGTGGAGCGATGAATCGCCAGGCCGTAGCCAACTTTTCAGAGGTTGTAATAGTTGCTGCAGCTGCCCATTTTCATGTTTAAGAGCTGGATAATTGGCAGCAGGAGTGATCTTTTGGTAAAATAATTCAGGAACGTTGCGACGCACGGAGGAAAGCGCGACACCGCATATGCAGTGCCTATGGGTATAATTCTAAACTAAGCACGCCGCTCTCTTCGTTTAATTTCTCCGCTGCAAGGTACTTAATCTAAATGTTCTCGTGCAGCCGACCCAAGAAGCAGGGAACTCATTATGAGCACAGTGGGGTTTGTGACAAAGTCATCTAACGAACGACCAATAAAAAAGCACCGTCGTCGTAACTAGTCGGGCCTTCTGAGGTTCTACAGAAGAGTAGTCTATTTTCTACTTGTGCCCGATGCATAAAAGCAATAAATACTCTAAGACGCGATTTGCAGCCGGAACCTGTATACTTTTAGGCATTTAAATGCTCTCAAAGTTTCGACTACTCTAAAAGAAGACTAGTGACGCGCTTATGATAGGCAAAACGAATACAAGATGTCGGGCGCGAATAGGGCACGGGCCAGTAGTAGCAGTAAACTTCACTTCACCGAGAAATGGGCGTTGTTCCTCAGTCCAGGAGCCCAAGCGACGATTTCGCGAACTCCGTTCTGTAGCAGAGTAGTTGCGTAGGTCAGTGCTGGTCACCAGGTTCATTCACAGATCGAGAAGGGGAAGACGGGAGGAAAGAGGTGGGAGTGCGGTGTTGTGAGCACACCCGATTATGATGTGGCTTAGGGTTGAGAAAAAAATGTACACTCTGCGGTGTATTGGGTTGGGTAGAAGTGGTGTAGCCAGGTGGGGCGAGGGAAAGTGCCGGAAGATAGATACTGCAGGGCGCTGTTGGACTATCTGCACGTAACTGGACTGCATGCCTATACCTGTAGACTCGAAAACTTAATGGTTTCGTGACTATCTGTGCTTTTTACAGCTCTTCTCTCTTGCTTTCCTACTTCTTTCTTTCTCTCCCACTTTCTTCTATTTTCCCATCTTTAAACCTCATCTCACATGCCGCGTAACAGGAACACGAAGCAAAAAGAAAAGAAAGTGCTCGTGTAAATTCGGGTTAGGGGCTATTTCATCGCATTCTCTTAACTCATTGAGGCTAATCCTCATGCACTGAGTGTCCATAGAAATAGTTTTCTTCAAGTGTAAGTTATGGCTTATCCCTTTTTGCGGATAAAGGGACCATGAAGACAAGAATACAATTTTGGTTCCTTAAATAGACTGTTTTGTCTCGATAAGAATGACAGGTATGCTGTCGCAAACGTCATGCGAATAATGTAGGTATTAAGGGGAACAGACAAAGCAGTGGCGACTCTCCAGACACAATCGGGCGAGGCCTCTATGACGTCACAGAATCTTGAAAAAACACGACTGCCATTGTAGTGGGGCCTTATGTTGCATTTGATCGAATGGCTTGAATGGTAACTCACCTCTCTCTCCATTGCGCCACTTGTTAATGCTTTATGCTTATGCTACATGTTTATTCTTTCTCGGCTGTAACATTTCTCGTGGCTGGATTAGAGCTGAGTTACTATAGGGCTAGTTCTTCGTGGCCTCTTCACACGGTCCGCTATGTCATGTTCTCGATGTCGAATCCCGCAGGCATCAGCACCGACGTCTACTGCTGGCGATGGAAGAGTCGGGCCTGGCAATCAGGAATTTGTCTCGGCGCCACCTTCCGCGAGGCCGAAGCACGACCGTATCGTTCGACATGCCTCTCAGCGATTACGCACTCATTTATGCCTCCGGGTGCGCTCTCTCCGCGCTCGCCTTGGCGGCGGAGATCGTCTGGCGTCTGCATCCTGCGTCGCAGGCGTCACCCGCTACTCAAGTTGCCCATGGAGCTCAAAGAGAATCAGCAGCTTTGTCTACCTGCATTTTTACGTTCGACGACTAGGTTGACTCCAATGTATGCAACTCTGCGTATAAAATGCGCTTCTTTATTACCGTATCTGATGAACGAGCTTTGTCATTCCCGCCTTCGACGAGAAAATGCCTAGTGGAGGACGCGCATTCCGATAATTCGCTCCTTTGTAATTTATTGTTGTTGTTGGAAAACTTCCATGTAGCGCACCAACCCTAACATCCCGCACTTTACCACAATCTTATCAGCAATCCTGACAACATTCTCAATGCGTACAGCCGCTGAGTTGCATCAGCATTCAGCGTAATACGCGGCCAGGGTCAGCATAGTAAATGACGCTGCGCCTTCTCATTTAAGAGGCTTTACTAAGCTTCAAAACAGTTTGGCGAACTTCATGGTGAAGAATATAAAGCAACTGAAGCTCAGACTTTTCTGCGCTAAATAACGTGTGATGGTTGTAGCGCCATGTTTCGGAATTTCCATGCTGAAATCGGGCAGCTACCGCTTGTTGCTCGCAAAGTTCTCAGTGATATGTGTGCAGTTTTAAGCGAAGCTTCAGATGGGCATATTTTATATTTTAAATTATTGATATATGAAACTATTCACGATCCCCATGGAGTTCAATATATACGGGATCGATTGTATTGAGATTGCTGGCCATGGCGGCAGTTTTTCTGATAGTACTTGGACATATTGCCAGAATTTTAAGATTGCGTGTCCTCGTAATTGACATACAAGCTAGTGTTCATGCGAAAACTTTTCACACAAATTACAAAATAAGGGTCGAAAACTGGACACATTAACGGGAATCAAAGAGCAAGATTCCAATATAAAAACTTCATGGGTGAAACACTATTGTATCTCCGTAATTGCACTTCTCTTATTAAACATGTCCACTATGACTGTTTTTAGAGTAACAGTCGCATGCAGAGTCACAACTACAGGGATAAAACCTGTGGAACATAGTAGGCTTGATGCCAAAAGCACTAGACAGCACCCTTATAGTATTCATCATCATCAGCCTATCTACGCCCACTGCAGGGCAAAGGCCTCTCCCATGGACATCCATTTATCCCGGTCCTGTGCTAACTGCGTACTATTTATCACCGCAACCTCTTGATCTCATCTGCCCATCTAAGTTTCTGCCGCCCCCTGCCACGCTTCGCATTCCCTAGGAATCCACTCTGTTACCCCTAAGGACCAGCGTTATCGTGCCTTCGCATTACATGTCCTGCGCACGTCTATTTCTTCTTAATTTCTACTAATAGTGCCCTAAACACGCGTCTATTCCCTGACCCACTCCGCTCTCTTGTTGTCCCTTAATCTTCCGCTCCATTGCATCGCCGATCGTCCTCAATTTAAGTTGAACCCTCTCAGATGAGCCTCCAAGTTCTTGCCCCATAGGCGAGTACCGGTAAGACGCAGGTGTCATACACTTTTCTTCTTCAGGGAAAATGGGTAGGCTGCCATTCATTAGCTGAAAATTCCTGCCGAAGTGCACTCCACCCTATTCTTATCCTTCTAATTATCTGTCTCATGGTTGGATCTGGGGTCACTACTTGGGCCTAAGTAGATATTATTCGCTTACCACTTCCACTGCCTCGCCACATATCTCAAACAGGTCGGCTCTGCTGAGGTTATTAAGCATCACTTTAGTTTTCCGCATATTAATTCTCGGGCCAATGATTCTATTCTGCTTGTCCAGTGCGTTAACCATGCTTTCCAATTCACCCCAAGTTACTTAGAAGGCGACATCATCCTTAAATCTGATGTGACTGAGGTATTCTCCATTGACCCTCATGCTTACCTGTTACCAGTCTATGTCCTGAAAACCTCTTGTAAATGTGCTGTGAATAACATTGGAGAGGTAGTGTGTCCTTCTCTGATGCCTTTCCTTATAGGTATTTCACTGCTCTTCCTTATGGAGGATGATGGTAGCTGTGGACCCATTGTAAATATCCTTTAGCATTGTTACATAATGCTAGTCTACACCCTGATTTCGCAATGCCTGAAAGACAAATGCTTTCTCATAATCTATGAAGGCTAAACGTAGGGGTTGAGTATGCTCCGCGCATTTATCTATCACCTGATTGATCGTGTGAATATGGCCAATTGTTGAATATTCTTTACGAAACCCCTGCTTGTTGATTAGGTCGACTGAAATCTAAGTGGAAGAAATTCTGTTAGCGATTAACTTGGTACCTTGTGGATGACTAACAGTAAGCTGATCGCCCTGATTTTTTCAAGTCCTTCATGCCACCTCATGGATTAAATGTTGTTTGCGTTTTTTCAAGAATCTGGTACACTCGCGGTTATTAGGCTCTGCGTATACAAATTTGCCTGTTTTTCTAGTACGATTTGCCCGCCATCCTTCAAGAGTCTGCTGTAATCTGCTCCTCACCAGGTGCTTTGCCCCTTGCATTTCTTTCAAAGCCTTCTTTACTTCTTCTGTCGTTACTAGTGGGATGTCTATGGTCATCTGAACTACTTCCTTGAAAGGTATTATCCGCGCTGGTCGCGGCTACTGTACAGACCCTCTATAGAACTCCTCGGCTAATATGACTATTTTATATTTATTTGTGATGATATTGCCTTGCTTGTCTTTAAGTGCATATATCTGATTTTTCCCCACGCCTACACGCCTCTTCGCTGCTGCAAGGCAGCTGCTTCCGTTCTTAAAAGCATGCTCAATCCTCTCCATATTATACTTCGTATGCCAGGTGTCTTACGCTTAACTTCGAAAGCTCTGCTAGTTCTATTCTATCAGCTGGATGGACATTGTCATGGTTTGCCGTTTCTTAATTAGATATTTCGCCTACCGGAAAATTTTACCGTATCCTGTCTAGTGATTGTACTTCACACTTATACTGCGCACTCCATGAGAATGCATGTAATATTGCCGCTGGCTGTGTCTCAAACTCTGCTTCCTCGGTTAGAGCTGAATATTGGTTCTGCAGCGCGAACTTTATTGTCTTACTGTTAGTTGATTGATTAGCTGATTTCGTACTAGTTTGTTAAGTCCCTCCACAAATCTAGCCTGATTCGAGATCTTACCATAAGGTGGTCACTACACCTCACCCTTCCAAGCACTTCCACATCCTGCATGACTCCAGGGTTATCGCATAGTGTGAAGTCTATTTCGTTTTATGCTTCCCATTCAGACTCCCTCCCACGTCCACTTCCCACTCTCTCGTTTGCAGAACGTATTCATGATGCGTAGATTATCCCGTTCTCTCCGAATTCTACTAAGTCCCCTCTGCTATTTCTACAGCACAGACCAATAGTTCCCAACTGCCTTGTCTTCCCCCTCCTTTTTGCTTACTTTAGCTTTGAAATCTCCCATAACTACGGTATACTGTGTTTTTACTTTATCCATTCATAGAAGCATTCAACTAGCTAGTCGTCGTGGCTGTATGTAGGCACGTAGCCCTGCACCACCTTGATTTTGCCCCCATTAAGCCTAATTACAAGGCCCCTCACCCTTCCGTGTATGTTGCCAGCTATGCTTTTATTGACTAGAAATCCCACTCCCAGTTCTCTTCTGCCCGCTAGACCACGGTAACATATGACATGTCCGTTTTTCAGCAATGTAAAGGCTTCACCTGTCCTCCTAACCTCGCTAATCCATATTCATCATCATCATCACCACAGCCTAGTCTACGCCCACTGCAGGGCAAAGGTCTCTCCCATTAATCTCCAATTACCCTGGTCCTGTGCTAACAGCGACCAATTTATCCCTGCAAACTTCTTGACCTCATCTGCCCATCTAACTCCCTGCCGCCCTCTGCCTCGCTTGCCTTCTCAGGGATCCACTCTTACCATTAATGACCAACGGTTATCTTGCCTTCGCATTACATGCCCTGCCCACACCCATTTCTTAAGTTCTACTAATATGCCCTTAAAACACGTTTGTTCACTGACCCACTCCGCTCTCTTCCTGTCCCTTAATGTTACAGCTATCATCTTCCGCTCCATTGCCCACTGAGTGGTCCTCAATTTAAGTTGAACCCTATTAATAAGCCTCCAAGTTGCTGCCCCGTGAGTACCGCTAAGATGCAGCTGTCATACTTTCTTCTCAAGGGACCATCGTAGGCTGCCATTCATCATCTGGGAATGCCTGCTGAATGCACTCCACCCCACTCTTAACCTTCTAATTATCTCTGCCTCATGGTAACCGTTTAATGCCCTCTAATTCCTCAAATATTTCCAACTTGTGGTCTACCCGGACCCAGAGATTCTTTGCACCTCCTGCTGTATTGCTCGATTTTCCATTGCCTTGGGTAGAGGCAATGCAGCTGCTGGGGGCTGGAGGCCGATAGTGTGGGTAGGATTTCTGCCAAATGTACTTAACCGGGGCTGCTAAGTTCTTGTCTGGTGAGTAAATGCTGTTTTGTGTCCCAGGGAGCCTCACCTAGTATGGCTGAATTTATGTAGTACAGCCCGAGAAGCGATATCGTAAGAGCAACTGCAGAGATGCACTCTGCTGCTCCTACACGGCGTTGCATGAGCGAGAGCAGCCGTGCGCGTGCAGGCGATTTGCGCTGCCGCATCTCCTCAGCACATGTATACGGTACGTAATGCGCATGTCTGTACACAGAGTGGGAGAGTGTTAGGAAAAGAAAGAAAAAAAGGAAAGGCGAAGAGAAAGAGAGGCCATGCCTCCAAGCTGTGTAATATCTGTCAGATCCAACAAAGCACTGCTTTGTAGATGCCACAGCTTATGTGCATCAATGGAGCGCGTCACAAATTTTAAGCATACCGATGCTCCGCAACCGCCCTCCATTACATAACCAGGTCTGGAATGCTGCCTTGTCTGGTTAAACATCGCGATATACACGGGAGGCTGCACTAGAGAGGTACTAGGGAGGCTCCCTGGGACGCAAACAGCATTTGCTCACCAGACAAGGATTTGGAAATCCTGGTTGAGTACATTTGCCTACAACCTCCTTACAATCTTACAACCACACTATCGGCCTTCAGTCCCCAGTAGCTACATTGCCCCTTCCCAAGGCGGCGGGAAGGCAAGCAATACAGCAGAAGGTACTAAGAATCTCTGGGTCCGGGTAGGCCGCCAATGGGAATTGTCCATTGCTACATTTAATGCTCGAACTGTTTCGTGCGAAGCCAGTTTATCGGCTCTTTTACATGAATTATCTGATATTCGATGGGACATAATAGGATTAAGTCGGGTAAGAAGGGTTGGGGAGGAGTTTCTGGTGCTCCCTAGTAAAGATATTTTCTGTTGGGCATTCTGAAGCACGTCACTTAGGCGTAGGGTTCTTGGTTCGTAGGGTATAGCGGGGAATGTAGTAGAATTCTATAGCATTAATGAGCGTGTAGACTCAACAAAAATTACGCCCATCTTCCCGCGAGGGAACCCTGGTGTGATGCGACGCATCGGGGGTTCAATTGACGTTTCCATTGGGTTGATTCTGTAAATCGGGTGAAACGTGTTGTGAACGCGTATGATGCATTCCATCACATGCGGGTGTTCTCATACGCGGGAAGATGGGCGTAATTTTACTTTTCATGAAGGGACCGTCGCTTCCATCACGTCTTCATCGGAAGATCAAGCCAAGCACGCAGTTGTCAAGCAAAGTGACGCGTAGTCGAACGAGAGCGAGCGCTGACTGAACCGCCGCAGCGCGATACCCGCTTTATATTCACAGCGCCTCAAGGAGAGGAGACAACGGAGGAGAGTCGCGCATGCGCACACTTGCGCGACGGAAGCGGAGCGAAGCGCGCGCACACAGCTGTTGTTTATGATAATGAGGCGGAGTGAGAGCGTTGCGCGCACAGCTGTTGGAGAGAAGACGGGAGGAGAGTCGCGCTGCGCAGCTGGCGGGCGGACGCCGGACAACGCCGACGCAGGAGGGACATGCCTCAGAGCAAGAGATGCGTCGCATCTAAAAAGAACAAGTTGCATGTGGTTCAGGCTTATGCGCTTACATCCACTTATGGGTGACGATGTGGGCGTGTTTTATGAAGGCATTGAAATGGCAAAGAATAAAGTAAAATCTCTTTACTCTATAATTATGGGCGATTTTAATGCAAAAATTGGGACACAACAGCTAGGTAAGCATGCAGTAGGGAAATCTCGCGTAAGCTCTAGAAACAGTTGTAGGGAAATGCTGGGTGCCTTTGCCGAAAGGAATATATAGGCTTCGAATAATGAATACATTCTTCCGCAAAAGTGAGAATAGGAAATGGCCCAAATGGTGAAACAGAAAACGACATCGACTACATTTTAACTGGCACTCCGAGTGTGTTACACAACGTGCAAGTAATTGGAACGGTTAAAACAATTAAGTGATCACAGGATGGTCAGAAGTTGTATCCACCTGGATTTGGGAAAGGAAAGAATAAGGACGCTAAAGCGAAACACACCTAATGTCCCACTGTGGGGAGCAAAGTAGAAGAATTCAGATCGTTACTTGAGAACAAATTCTCCGTGTTCGATGACAGCAATGATCTGGACACTGCCACTTCTCGTTTCACAAATGCGGTCATCCAGTCAGCAATAGCCGTAGGAGGAAAACAAAGTTATTGAATCCAAGCTCTACAGAAAACCAAGGATATTACTGCCAAGCGCCGGAAAATGTTAGACTGTAGTGTGCGGGACCAAACAGAAATGGCAAATTGATCAACAACAGCAATACTGCTGACATCCACGCATTCAATGTTGCAAAAGTTGACGCAACATTGAAACACAGAGCAAGTTTGAAATCAACTGAAAGAAAGCTCACTATTGGCGAAAGTAGAATGAACGCACTTCGTGATGCCAATGGCAACATAACAAACAATATTGATGATATACTCAAAATAGCCGAGGAATTCTACACAAAGCTGTTTGCTTATACACCTGACTCCACGCCAAGTTATCCCGCAACTTGTGTCGGTCACGTTCCACCCGATTACCACAGATGAGGTCGCAACGGCGCTCCAAGCAATGAAGAAAGGCACAGCTGCAGGAGACGATGGCATTACGGCTGATATATTATGCCTCGGAGGGCATGTTGTGCTAGCAAAACTTTCAGCCCTTTTCTCGCAGTGCTTGAGGTCTCGCATGGTGGCAAAGGCGTGGAAAAATGCAAACTCAGTTCTTCTACATAAGAAAGGTGATACCAAAGATCTTAAAGAGGCCTATCAGCCTGCTGTTACCTGCAAATTATTTACAAAGGTAATTGTCAATCGCATAAGTGCCACTTTGGAGTTTCAACAGCCACGAGAACAGGCCGATTTAGGGAAAGGTTTCTCAACATTAGACCTTATCCACGCTATTAACCAGTTAATAGAAAAGTGTTTGGAGTATTATACTTCTCTCTATATGATATTCAGTGATTATGAAAAAGCATTCGACTCAGTGCCCACAACAGCACTACTAACAACCCTATGTGAACACGGAGTGGACGAGCCGTACACTGCGCTCTTCAAAGATATATACAACGGGTTCATTGGAATTTGCAGCTCCATCAAACAACTTTAAATTTCCTATGCAAAAGGGTGTCTGGAAGGGGACACAATATCCCCCAATTATTTACAGCCTGTCTGGAGAATGTGTTCAGAAACCTTAGGTGAAAAAAAACAGGGGTGAGAATTAATGGGGAATATCTCAGCCACCTGAGGTTTGCAGACGACATTGTCCTGTTCAGTCAAAGCAGCACGGACTTGCAGTACATGCTCTACCAATTGTGCTCCGAAAGTATGGCAGCAGGCTTAAAAATCAACGCTAACAAATCGAAGGTCATGTTAAATCAGCACTAAACAACACGAGACTGTTTCCAAGACCTCACGATGTCTTGGAAACAGCACGTCAGTACGTGTATCTCGGAAAATCATATCTGCTGTTCCAAACCATGAAAAGGTAATTGCCCGCAGAATTAGCATGGGATGGGCTGCTTTTGGTAAGAATGCAGATAACCTATCTAGCAAGCTTCCACTGTCCTTCAAAAAGCTGGTCTTTAATCACTGCGTTCTTTCAGTAATGATGTATGAGGCAGAAACTTGGGATTTGACTAAACAACTTGAAAGGAAACTCAGATAAGCACATTGGGCTATGGAAAGGAGAATGCTAGGGGTCACGCTAAGGGATAGCAAACCAGCTGTGGGGATTAGGGAACAGACTAGGGTGGAGGACATTCTAGTTCAAATTAAGCAAAGGAAATGGGCATGGGACGGTCATATAATGTGCATGACGGACAACAGGTGGACCATCCGTTTAACCGATTTAGTATGGAGCATTCACCTTGACGAGAAACGGTTTTGCTGATAACGCCCTAGAAAAATCGAATTTTTTGAACGAGTCGTATGTGGCTGGCAACCATGACATAGAGTAGCTCGAGGTACGAATTTAAAAACTTGAGCTAAAAAAGAATCGATGAATGCAAGATTTTGTTGTTGGGATAGACGATAGGTAGAATCTGGGTGGAAAAATTCTCCCCGGGCGCGACGAAACTGAAATCAAATATTTGGCTGACTCAGACACGTCAAAGCTCCTTCACTAGGTCTGTTTACTGAACGCTGTTGATTCCGTGGTGGCTCAGAGCCACACTCTGGAATTTTCAAAGAGTTTAGAAATACATATACTATTTAAGCTTGTACAAATACTTGTCAATACGTGCAGTTACAGGAGCTGTAGGTTGCAGGTCACTGACAGGGACACATATTGTAGTGTCAAGTTTCGACAGGAGATTTCAGAAGTAGAACTTGTTATATAAAACGCCGGCTTTCATATGAGCTAGGAACATATACGCGAAAAAATCCTGTCCCTTTAACAGATTGGCTTCCAAAAAACCAGAAACGTAATGGGGGTCAGCCGAGGACAAGATTGTGAGACGAGTTGTGAAAATTCGGGGGAAAAACATGGACTCAACTTGCACTCGATAGGTGAGACTCCTCCTGGTGAACACAACCAGGAGAAGGAGGATCCCCAATCCGGCTCCTTGGCCCTGGCTCCGGCTGGCAGACCGGGCCCTCTTATGATGATGATGATGAATTCATTGAACACTTCTAGACTCACCTCGCTAGATAAAATTATCGTGTTAAACGATGCCAGGTTCATATTCCAATGGTGGCCGATCCGGATCCAGAGATTCTTAGCTTTCTGCTGCGTCACGGGTTTGACTGGTGCTGTGGTCAGTTGCTTCGCAGCCACTGGAGACTGAAGGCCAAGGGTTAATCGGCGCATTCATGGGAGGTTGTGGCCATTCTACACCAGGGCGGGCAGTCCTGCTCTGGTGAAGGGGTGCGTTACTGACAAGGGTCGCCAGGATCACTCTGCCCTCCAAGCCTCATTCGGCAATTGCCTCAACATACGGATTTTTTTATCTGGTGGGAATCCTGCGGTACTAGGATTCGAACCACAGTCCTTCTGCCCACGAGATGGATGCTCTACCTCTATGCCACCGCTGCCTCTTCCTTAAAGTATTTGTGTGCAGCAACTCCCTTAATTTTTCTACCAAGCAGTGCACCCCTAAACATAGTGGTTCCTCTGCTTGCGGGTACGTTCATAAGGACAACTAGCAAAATTTAAAGTATTGCATGCCTGCTCTTCTTAGGTTATAAAAAAACACCCAAGGTGTTAGATGTGTAGAAGTACGGATGGCCGAGCGGTAGAAGTGACTACCGCGAATAGTAGGCCATCAGGCCCGCGAAAGACATGAGAACATGCCGAGCCGTTTGCCCAGAACGAACTGTGTTTATTTTCCCAAACCGGCAACTCGCCGCTGTGCCAGGATTGCACGGCTGAACATAAAACTATCAGCGCCGCGTGGGGGCGCTGCACATATACTCTTAGGAGGAAGACTATGGGCAGTACCTATTCACTGGTTTCGTAGTCCTCGTGCCACGTCGCAACTTCGGTGTGCTAGGCGTAGGCACGACAGAGTCACTGTTCCCGTGCACACCACTGTTGAGCACAGTCCCGTCGCTGTCTATGGCACAGCTACTTCCAAAGAAGCTATTTCCAGGCGGCTGTTCCTGATGAGGCACTTTAGGAACAGCTGGTGCATGGAGAGGCGGCGGCTCCAGCTGTGGTGGAGCTGCAGCAATAGCAGTTTCAGGAGAAGTCAGATGTGCGTCTGTCTGCACATGGCGTAAGTGGTCGCTGTGTGGTTTCCCAAGGTGCCATCTTCAAAACGGACGTGGGCTGATGACAGTGTGACATCCACAACACTGGCAGGCACCCAAGGTGTACCCTTGCGGAAGTTTCGCGCATACACGTCATCACCTGGCTGCAGTGATGGAGCCGGCCGGGACCCTCTGTCGGCGTACAACTTCTGCTTGAGTTGTTTTAGAAGTACAGATGCCTGCAGGCTTGGCCTCACGACATCCAACGGAGTCTTGAACATTCTTCCCGTCAAAAGTTCACACGGTGGCCGACCTGTAACTTCATGTGGTGTGGTCCTGTAGTGGAATAGGAACCTGTAGATTTGCGTTTGGAAGTTCCCAGAACCAGGCTTCTTGAGTTTGTTCTTTACAGTTTGTACAACTCGTTCAGCTGCACCGTTTGAGGCAAGGTGTTACGGCGGTACGAGCATGCGGCGTATTCTATTTCGAGTTAAGAACTCAAGGTACTGGGCACTGGTGAAGGCAGGACCGTTGTCGGAAGCCATGACGTCAGGCAGGCCATGCTGAGCGAATGCAATTCTCAAGGCAGAAATGGTAGCTTCTGCAGATGTGGAAGACACAGGAAAGACTTCTATCCACTTTGAGAACGCATCCACAATAACCAAGAACGTGTGACCTAGGAATGGTCCCCGAAAGTCAATGTGAAGTCTTGACCAGGGTCGCTGTAGAAAAGGCCATGGCGTCTGCTGAACCGGCTGAGCAGCTCGATGTTGAGTCTGGCACGTGGCACAGCTCTTCACACTGTTGGCAATGTCATTGTCAATGCCTGGCCACCAAACATGGCTCCTGGCAATCATCTTGCTCTTCTCGAAACCCGGGTTGCTGGCATGAAGAACGCCAAGAACTTGGGCCTGCAATGATTTTGGAATCACGACTCTTGATCCCCAGAGTAGGGAACTCTTAAGAAGACTGAGTTCTGAGCTTCTGGTATTGAAGGGGTTCCACTCTGGTCCCACTGGGAGGCTTTCTCCTTTCAGAACAGCATGACCCAGAACCAGATCATTTCTTGTGGCTTGGGCCACAACACCAGGTGAAAGGAGTCGCGGATATGCCTCCTCCAGCAAGATTTCAGCAGGTCGTGGTAATGCAGTGGTGTCAGTTGGCAGAGGCAGTCTACTAAGAGCATCAGCGTGGCCGAGCTCTTTGCCAGGCTGGTATACAAGTTCGTACTTGGAAGCCAAAAGCTTCAGAGCCCACCTGACCACTCGAGGCGATGCTTGCACGGGAACGGGCTTGTTGGCGCCCAGCAGTCCCAGAAGTGGCTTGTGGTCAGTGTGTGCTTCGAATGAGATCCCCCACAAGTACTGGTGGAACCGATCCACGCCAAACACTAAAGCCAATGCCTCCTTGTCGTGTTGACTGTAGTTTTGTTCTGCTTTTGACAATCTCCTCGAGGCAAAAGCAATGGGATGTTCCCGGCCATCAGCATCTTTGTGTGCCAGGACTGCATTTATACCATAAGGCGATGCGTCGCAACTGAGGCAAACAGGCCTGGCAGGGTTGAAATGTACAAGAACTTGAGCTGATGTCAACAAGTGCTTGCAGGCAGTGAATGCATCTTGTACTTGTCCCCACTCCCACATCTTCCTTTCTTTAACAAGCAAGTGCAGTGGACGAATGAGTGACGAAAGATTGGATAAGAACCGCCTGTAGAAGTTGACAAGTCGCAAGAAACTCTGAAGTTCCTTGACATCCTGAGGCACAGGAGCATGCAGAATGGCTGCTACCTTGTCAAATTTCGGGGAAAGGCCTTCCTTGCTGATGTGCCCAAGATACTCAACTTGTGGCACGAAGAAGTGGCTTTTTGCAAGTTTCAGCGTGAGGCCAGATTCCTGAAGCTTGCTAAGGACAGCACGGAGGTTGCGAAGGTGCTCAGCATCGTTTGCGCCAGTTACAAGAATGTCGTCGAAATGTACTTCTACATGTGGCAGTCCACTGAGCAAGTTCTCCATCTCACGGTGAAATATGGCAGGATGAGACGCCAAAAGGCAACCGGGTGTACTAAAAGAACCCCATATGCGTCAAAATGGTGACGTACTCTCTAGAGGCCTCGCCAAGGACAACTTGCTGGTACGCATCTCGCAAATCCAATTTTGTGAATTTCTCACCTCCAGCAAGCACAGTCCACAGGACCTCGATCCTTGGAATGGGGTACTGTTCCACTGTTGCCACTGGGTTTATGGTGACACCAAAGTCTCCACAGATTCTGATGCGTCCATCCCTTTTGGTCACAAGAACGATAGGTGCAGCCTATTTTGCTGTCTTGACTGGAACAAGAATGAAATCTCTTCTTAATCTTTGGATTTCTGGAGTGACTCCATCTGTCAACGCATGCGGCAGTGGGCGTGGCTTGAAGAACCGAGGCGGAGCATCTGAAGGAACATGTAGAGAAGCTTTAGCACCCTTGAACGTACCCAGGCCTTCTTCAAACACTTCGGCGTAGTCTTGGACTAGGTGCTCGATGTCAGAAAGTGCGTGGATGTTCACTTCAACGTCGGAGACGCCGATGCCAAGCTCACGCATCCAGTTGCGTCCTAGAAGAGTGGGCGATTCGTCCCCGGTCAGAAAAATAGGTACGTCGGCCTCCTTGCCAGGACACTTCACACTGACGTCAGCTTTGCCGTGAACCCTTTTAAGTTCCCCGGAATAGCTACGCAGAAGCACCTGTGACGGCTGCACAGGAATCGGAGGCAAAAGCTGAAGAAGACGCCACTTGGCCATGACGGAAATACTTGCCCCGTGTCCACTTCCATGCGGAGCGGCTTGCCGCAAACGTCAACAGTGACGGTGAAAGGCGGAGGCGGCGTGGCGTAGTCAACTTGCCACATGTGTCGAAAACTTCGGAAGATGAAGTTGTAGCGGCGTCCTCATCGAGGACAGTATTCACACAATGATGGTTGCTCGACGACGGTGAACTTCGTGCCAAGAACGAACGTGCCTTGGAGGGGCTGTTGCTCTGGGCTTGGCTGTCCTTTCGTCTCGCATTGCACACCTTCGCCAAGTGACCTCGTTTGTGGCAGTAATTGCAGATTGTCTTCACATGCTTGCATTTCGATGCAAGTTGTCCGTCCCCGCAGCGGTAGCAGGTGACGCCCCCGAGCCTGACAAGACACGGTGAGTCGAGAAAGCGCTGCTTGTGTTAGCTTGGACTATCTCGCTTGCGTCCCTTTTTGCTGCTTCCATTGCTAGGGCGGTCTGCACGGCGTTGTCGAAGGTGAGGTCCGGTTTTTCCAAGTTTTGTTTGGACGTCCGCGCTGGTTATGCCACACACGATGCGGGCGCGGAGCATGTTTTCGAGTCCAGCACCAAAGTTGCAGTACACGGAAAGGCTCTTCAGTGCTGCTATGAAGTTGCTGACGGATTTGCACAATGGCAGATGGCTTCGGACAGTACTTCAAAGAACTAGAAGAATCTCGTCCAGCGTCTTGTCACTGGGTTTGGCGGGCTTGACCAAATTTCGGAGCAAAGCATAATACGTTTTCTGCCCGCAGCAGCTGATGACTACGGAAGTACGCTTCCCTGGGGCGACATCATTGACCAAGAAAAATGCTTCGAGCCGGTCCACGTAACAGGGCCAGTCGTCTCCTCCCCCCTCGAACGGCTCGAGGTTGCCGAAACTTCGCATTGTGAACGGATGGCAGAGCGGTGCGGGAACGAAGACTCACGTTAAACTTTCTTTCATCCTCGTCGCCAGTTAGATGTGTAGAAGTACGGATGGCCGAGCGGTAGGAAGTGTACGCGAGTAGGCCATCTGAGAACATGCCGAGCCGTTTGCCCAGAACGAACTGTCTTTAGGCCACTCGCCGCTGTGCCAGGCAGCGACGCGTGGGGGCGCTGCGCATGTGAGAACAGAGTTCCATTGGAACATTGGAACACGCAGTGGAACACCCCAGAGCCATCAGTGGTGGAGCTCAGGCTCTGACCATTGCTGAAAGAATCCGGATAAGCCACAGGTTGCCAACGACCAGCACGGACACCAGATGCCCACCACAGAGCAGGCAGAGGGAGGTTGTGATGGCACAAAAATGTGAGCGAGAATGGCCGACTGGTTCGCGGGGACTTTGAGTTCCTATACGGGCAAAGGCAACGATGGCAGATGCTGTCCGCTATGCCACTGATTTGAGAAAAAGGCCCCATCTACCCAGAGACAGTACATCCTGCCGAATCCATGACGTCCTGCAAGGCACCTCTGAGGGAATCACAGACATCCTTTCGCGGGAATGGTCTGGTCGGCGCGGACAGCTCACTGTGTGCTCCATCCCAGAGATCCGCCGAGGCGGAGAGGTGCGCGCTGCAATTGTGCTGGCCAATGCGAAGCTCAAAAAGTGGTGTCGGAAGACCGGGAAACGTTTCATCGTGAACCAGGAGCTGCCTGCTATGGCAAAGATGGCTTCCACTACAGAGGACAGCACACGCCTCATCAGCCGACTCATTGGACAGTCCTTGGTGCGTTTTTTAGATCAGGCCCACCCCGACTGGGGAAACCAAAACCACTGACGGATGCTGTCCAAGGAGGGCGCTGCCTGTACAGCATGGGCACAAGCGTGGAGACCCTAAAACAAGGTACAGGGGTGATGCACCATGGCCGGTAGCACAGACGGAAGAGCGGGACAAATCAGACCAAATGGAGCTGGTTCAGCTCATCGCACAGTCCCTGGAAAGCATCCTAGCCAAGAAATGGCCCACCCAGTCACCTGCAACAACACCGATGGCCGAGGGAGCCCACCACCGCTACCGCCATCTCTTCAGCAGGCCACAGCCACCACCGTGAAGCCCCCAACCCAACAGACCAGATACATCCCGCAGAGGGAGGGAGCACCTCCTACTGACCCCCGGAAAAGTCGGAAGCGTCCTGTCGACACCGCACAAAGTGGGCAGGAACGGTAAACATCGGCTTCCTAAACCTGCACGGGGCAAGGAAAGCTTCAAAGTGGGAAGAGCTGTATGCAACTCTTGACCGGGAGGCATTGCCTATGCAGTAACTGAACGCACCTTCGGGGCTCTGAGGAACCGCCGATACATGGAAGTTGGCATTGGGCGGGTTGCAACCGGGAAGCTGACTGCAGAGGTGGTGGGGTGGGCGTGCTGTGGCGACACGGTGATGCATGGGCGAGATTGGAAGGATCGTGCCGGGAACATCTCTGGATCACCGGAAACATCTTTGGTAAGCCCACGATCATCGGTGTTGTGTACCTAGCTGTCACCCAAGGGCCACACGACGGCAACTGCAGCATACTGCAATGCATAGAACAGGATGTGGCACGGTGGGGAACCAACAAACAAGTGCTCATGATGGGAGACTTCAATGGGCACATTCAGGCCATCGATGGGTTCCAGGACTATAATGGTAACGGTTGGCCTGACTGAGAAGCTCTCTCTCGAGATAGCCAACCTGCGAGGAGACTGTGAAGGTGACTTTACGTGGTGTGCTCGCAACAGTCGTAGCTGCATTGACTCGCACTGATATCGTCCTCACTGGCAGCACACATCAGACAGGTCCACATCGACGAAGGCGGCCTCTTCAGGGGGAGTGACCACCATCGCATCAAGCTGTCACTCTCAGGGCGACAGCCTCGAAAACCTGCAAAGATCTGCCGGCACCTGCATACAAAACAGTTGCCAGCGAATTCGAGTGCAGGCAGGGAAGGCAACGTACTCGGAGTTTGTCGATGAGCTCAAGAGAATCATGCGCAAGCACGAGGTTCGCACAGGCTCTCGTGGAGGCCCTCAGCGAAAGCGGTGGTGGGACAGGGAAATCAAAGAGGCCCTTGAAAAGCGGCGTGCGGCGAACCGGGCACACAGGCATGCAGTGAAAAATCTCACAGCCAGTGAATGCCTCCTAGCCTGGGAAGAGTACTGCGCTGCAAACGAGCAGTGCAACAGCTGGTCCAATGCAAAATCGCAGAAAACGACCAAAGGCAACTGGAGGAGATCACTGCAGCAGGCCGCAGCAGCACCCGGAAGTTTTGGACCTATGTTTCCTCACTCGACCGCAAATCGCCACTGCCAAAGCTCCGAGATGAAATGACGGGTGACACAGTGCTGGATATACGTCGGCACCTCACATCGCATCTTGAGAGAATCTTTGAACATACACCCAACCAAGGTGACGTCCAGCACAAAGCCAGCCCGGTAGGAGAGCCGCCAAGTGAACAGGACTCGTACATGGCTGACTGCCAATGGGAAGTGACACCGCTGGCTCTCAAACGTGCTCTTGCTCGCATTGGGGCTCACACGGCAAGCGGACTCGATCGCATCCCTGCAGAACTGGTCAAGTGTCTGGGGGAAGTGGCGCAAGCACACCTTGCAGCAATCCTCACCGGCATAATCCACGGCGACCCCATCCCAGAGGCATGGCTACTGGGAAAAGTGTCATTAATACCAAAGAAAGGCGGTGACAGCAGCCTTCTCAGGGATCACAGGCCACTCACAGTCACCAGCGTACTGTATAGGCTTTTTGCCCAAGTGTTAAGGCCTGGATGAGCGCATGGGCGGAGCAAAGTGGTCACCTGACGGAGCTGCAAAATGGATTTAGACGGGGTCGTCGGGTGGAGGACAACCTGTTTGTACTCTCCAAGTGCATAGAAATTGAACGGAAAGAATCCCGCGGCCTGGTGACATGCTTTCTCGACGTCACTAAGGCATATGACAATGTCCCACACGGCCGTATGCTGCAGCACATGAGCGAGCTGGCTATGCAATCCAAATGGATTGACCTTCTGCGGCGCTTATACACCGGCAACAAGGTAGTGGCGTGCTTCGGAGAGGTCCACACAGAGCCAGTGGCAATACACCGGGGACTGAAGCAGGGGTGCCCGCTCTCCCCGCTGCTATACATGCTGTATGTAGCGGGGCTAGAGAAAGCCCTTATTGCGTCGGGACTTGGTTTCACGCTGCCCTATTCTGAAGATGGACTCCCGCAAATGTGGACACTACCGGGGCTGGTCTTCGCCGATGACCTTGTCCTGCTCGCTGGAAGTGTGGCTGAGCTACAGGGACTTGTCACCGCCTCGGCTGAGCATCTGTCAACACTGGGACTGGCCTTCAACACGCGCAAGTCAGCGGTCCTGTGCTTCTCCGACCCAGAGGACAAAGCTCGCATTGTGCTGCTGCCTGGCGGTGAAGAGGTTCCATCGATGCACAGCTATTGTTACCTTGGCATCACTTTCAACACCACTGGCGACAAGTATGCTACACACGAGGCTTTACTGAAAGAAAAGTCGAGACGCGCCAGCTGTATCCTGCGCAGACGGTGCTTATGGGGGTGCAACCGATACCTGTTGGTCCGTGACCTGTGGAAGTCGGTGCACGTCCCATGTCTCACCTTTGCGAACGCTGTGGTGTGTGTGTCGGCGCCAACACGGGGGTGGCTCGAGCGTGGTCAGCGAGAGGTGGGCCGCCTTACCTTGGGCTGCCATGGCCGAGTGGCTGTGGAGGCCATACAGGGTGACTTGGGATAGTCAACGTTTGAGGCTCGCGAGGCCACCAGCAAAATTGCATTCGAACAGCGACTCCGAGTCATGAACGACGAACGCTGGGCGCGGCGACTTGTTCCGCTACATGGCATTCAAGGGTGTACGCACACAGTGGTGCTACCGCCTCTACAACCTCCGTCGAAAATTCGGCTTCACTACCTACCCGATCGAGGTGGGTCCGCCGCACAAGATCACGGAGAAGGTGCGCTCCAGGGTAAAAGAAGAGGAACGCGCTCACTGGCAGACCGCAATGCACCAAAAGTCTACCCTGGAACTGTACCGCAACCACAGGCAAGATATAGGCCGGATGCGTGTCTACGACAACAGCAGCGGCAGCACACTCCTCTTCGAGGCCCGTGCGGGGGCACTGCGCACGCTGCTGTACTGCCGGCACTACGACAGCACACCAGAGGTTCAAGCAGCAAAGTGCAGGGCATGCGGCGACCACGAGGAAAGCATGGAGCACCTTGGTGCTGCACTGCCACAAGCTGCGCCCACCCGCCAGAGTCAACGCCACTATACAACAGGCGCTAGGGTTCGAGGACGGCGTCGACAATGCCATGGACGTACACACGACGAAAGAGCGACTGCAACTCTGGCAGCGATCGGTTCGGCTGGGTGCGGCTGTGGTGACGGTGCAGTGAACGCACGAGTGAACTGCAGTGAATGGTGACAGTGCAGTGGACGTACATACGCATGCAGTGTACCATATGCACAGGACTGCAGGAAAACTGCTACCTTTAGTTTTCTCGCTGGTGGGGACGGTGCAATGACTTTAGGCATTCAGCCGGTTTTTTTTTCTTTTTATATGTATTTTGTTAACTTTTTCACCTGGCTTGGACATTTCGGTGTCCGCCCGATACAAAGGGTTTCTGGCCACAACGATCATCATCATCATCATGGTAAACACTATCATTTTCCGCTCCATTGCCCGCTGAGTCGTTCTCAATTTAAGTTGAACCCTCTTAGTGAGCCTCCAAGTTTCTGCCCCGTAGGTGAGTACCGGTAAGATGCAGCTGTCATACACTTTCTTCTTCAGCGACAATGGTAGGCTGCTATTCATTATCTGAGAATGTCTGCCATATGCACCCCACCTCATTCTGATCCTTCTAATTATGTCTGCCTCATGGTTGGGATCTGTGGTCACAACTTGGCCTAAGTAGATATATTCGCTTACCACTTCCACTGCCTCGCCACCTATCTCAAACTGCTGTGCTGTCCCGAGGTTATTGATCATTACTTTAGTTTTCTGCATATTAATTTTCAGGCCCACGGTTCTACTCTGTTCGCCCAGTGCGGAAAGCATGCTTTGCAATTCGTCCCCGAGTTACTTAGCAAGGCGACGTCATCAGCAAATCTGAGGTTACTGAGGTATTCTCCATTAACCCTTACTCCCACCTGTTCCCAATCCAACGTTCTGAATACTTCTTGTAAGCATGCTGTGAATAACATTGGAGAGATTGTGTCTCCTTGTCTGACACCCTTCCTTATAGGTATTTTACTGCTCTCCCTATGGAGGATGATGGTAGCTGTAGACCCATTGTAGATATCCTCTAGTATTCTTACATAATGCTCATCTACACCCTGGTTCCGTAATGCCTGAATGACTGCTAGGGTTTCGACCGAGTCAAATGCTTTCTCATAATCTATGAAGGCTATATATATGGGTTCAGTATACTCAGCGCACTGATTGATCGTGTGAATATGGTCCATTGTTGAATAACCTTTACGGAACCCTGCTTGTTCTTTAGGTTGACTGAAATCTAAGGTTGCAGATATTCGGTTAGCGATTACCTTGGTAAATACCTTGTAGACGACTGACAGTAAGCTGATCGGCCTGTAATTTTTTAAGTCCTTCATGTCGCCTTTCTTATGGATTAGGATGATGTTCGCGTTCTTCCAAGATTCCGGTACCATTGTGGTCATTAGGCATTGCGTATACAGGTTTGCCAGTTTTTCAAGTACAATTTCTCCGCCATCCTTCAAGAGGTCTGCTGTTATCTGATCCTCACCAGGTGCTTTGCCCCTTTCATTTCTTTCAAAGCCTTCCTTACTTCTTCGGTCGTTACGGTGGGATGTCTATCTCCTCTGAACTACTGTCTCGTTCGGCATTATCCTGTATGTCCCGGCTACTGTACAGATCCCTATAGAACTCCTCGGCCACTGTGACTATTTTATCCCTATTTGTGATGACATTGCCTTGCTTATCCTTAAGTGCATACATCTGATTTTTCCCCACGCCAAGACGTCTCTTCACTGCTTTCAGGCTACCTCCGTTCTTTACAGCGTATTCGATCCTGTCCATATTATACTTCCGTATGTCAGCTGTCTTACGCCTATTGATTAACTTCGAGAGCTCGGCTAGTTCTATTCTCTCAGCTGCGGTAGAGATTCTCATGGTTTGCCGTTTCCTGATTAGATCTGTCGTCTCCTGTGAAGGTTTACCAGTATCCTGTCTAGCCATTGTGCCCCGACTTCTACTTCACACTCCGTGATAATGCGTGTAAGGTTGTCGCTGGCTTCCTGTGTCGTAAGCTCGGCTTCCTCGTTAAGGGCGGAATATCGGTTCTGCAGCGCGATCCTGAATTCTTCTACTTTACGTCTTACTGTTAGCTCATTTATCGGCTTCTTTCGTACTAGCTTGTTACGGTCCCTCTTCAAATCTAGCCTAATTCAAGATCTTACCATACGGTGGTCACTACACCTTACCCTTCCGAGCACTTCCACATCCTGCACGACGCCAGGGTTATCGCATAATATGAAGTCTATTTCATTTTTGTGCTCCCCATTCGGGCTCCTCCAGGTCCGCTTCCGACTCTCCCGTTTACAGAAGAAGGTATTCATTATGCGTAGGTTATTCCGTTCTGCAAGCTCAACTAGTAGGTCCCCCCTGCTATTTCTACAGCCCAGACCATAGTTCCCAACTGCTTTGTCTCCAGCCTGATTCTTGCCTACTTTAGCATTGAAGTCCCCCATAACTACGGTATACTGTGTTTTTACTTTAGCCATTGCCGATTCCACATCTTCATAGAGGCGTTCCACTACTTGGTCGTCGTGGCTGGATGTGGGCGCGTAGCCCTGCACCACCTTGAGCTTGTACCTCTTATTGAGCCTAATTACAAGACCTGCTGCCCTTTCAGTAATGCTATAGTATTCGTCTATGTTGCCAGCTATGCTTTTATTGACTAGAAATCCCACTCCCAGTTCTCTTCTGTCCTCTAGACCACGGTAACATAGGACGTGTCCATTTTTCAGCACCGTAAACGCTTCGCCTGCCCTCCTAACCTCGCTAAGCCCTATTACATCCCATTTAATGCCCTATAATTCCTCGAACAACACCTCGAGACTTGCTTCGCTAGATAAGGTTCGCGCGTTAAACGTTCCCAGGTTCAGATTCCATTGGCGGCCTGTCCGGATCCAGGGATTCTTAGCACCCTCTGCTGCGTCACAGGTCTGACCGCCGCCGTGGTCAGTTGCTTCGCAGCCGCTGGGGACTTAGGGCCGAGGGTTAATTGGCGTATTCATGGGAGGTTGTGGCCGTTACTACACCAGGGTGGCCAATCCTGCTCTGGTGAGGGAGTGCATTAGCGGCAATGGTCGCCGGGGTCAGGCCGCACCCCAAGCCCCTTTGTGCAATTCCATCAATACGCGGATTTTTTTTGAAAAATCCGGTGGGAATTGTCCGGCACCGGGATTCGAACCACGGTCCTTCTGAACACGAGGCGGGTGTTCTACCTCTACGCCATCGCTGCTACTGCAAATTAACCGCGTACAAATCGCTCGTCCGACCATTGCTAGAGTACGCCTCAGCGGTATGGTCACTCTATACTGCACTTGACATAAATATGCTCGAGGGCATACAGAAAAAAGCAATACGGTTTATTTTTGGCCGGTATGACCGCAATTTTTCTCCCTCATCTCACGCATGCTCATTGTCGTTAGAACCCCTTGCTTTTCGACGCACACTTGATCGTATCACTCTGCTACATAAGATTGTACACAGCCGCAGTTGCATTGAAGCACCGATCACTTTTTGTCATTTAGCACAACGAGCCACGCGCCGATCTCACCCACTCAACATTGTTCCCTTCCAGCCATTTGTAAATTGCTTTAAGCATTCCTTTTTCCCAGCCGTTGTTGAGATTTGGAACAACCTAGATGGTTCTCTCCGTGAAAAACCAATTGAACTGTTTTTGAAAGAACTGCCTAACCATATTTTGTAATATGTTTTAAATGCTTTGTATGTTTATGTGGTGCAGCTTAATGTATGTTCTTTTCTTTTCCTGATGTACCCACTCCTGCTATGTCTCGTGTATCGAGACAGCAGTATCTGTAAATAAAATAAATAAATAAAGTTGACGGAAAAAGTGCAGTGTGATACACGTTTACTGTTGTAGTCGAAAGTGCGACTTTGAAACCTGTGGGACATGTGCAGTGCCAGTCGTTCCTCACGTACACATCTAAGACGTGTAGAGACACCTGCAGAGACACCGATGCTAGCATAATTCTGGGGCATGACATCTTTGTTGAAGCCTACAAGAGTCGGAATTCCTGGAGCTGCGAAAGCGAAAGTGGCTCTTTCGATGGTTCATCTTTGTGCTAAGGATAACCGGCTTCACGACAATGTCACTGACACTAGGTTTGCGAAAATAGGTGAGCAGCTAATTATATTATCGGCGCGCTCTATATTACAACCTCACAGCATGCTTGCATTACTTAGGACCCATTTTTTTTATCAGGCGTGTAATCCATTTATGACACATTATTTAAACAAAATTTTGGGTGGTTTTGTTCTCTTTTAGGTCAGTTACAGCAGTTGTGTTTTTTTTTGTAGCGTGAGCTACACTGGCCGAGGTTGAGCAGTTTCGCGTGGCTCCTGGAGAGCCGTACTGCGCAAGCGCGGCACGTGGCTGTGATGGTCCACTTGATAATCACACGAGGGGTGGCCGGCTGTGGAACCAATGGCTCGTGCGACGCAGCAACACTGTGCTGCGCAAGCGCGGCACGTGGCGGCCCAGTCCACTTGATGATCATGCGAGGGGTGGCCGGGTGTGGAACCGATGGCTCGTGCGTCGCAGCACACCATCGTGCGCCTGTGGAACAAGCTTAGCTCGGGGGCGATTGGTGACGCTGCGCCTGAGCCGCTTGATAAATATACAATGTGTCACATAATGCGTATACTGTGTGTGGGTGTCATTAAAGCGGCAGTATGATAATCAAGCTAATCCTAGATAACCAGGAAAGCTAAGAGTAACCAGCTGAGCCTTAACTCACGCTACTATATCCTGGCATAGCCGAGCTAAGCCATTGCAATTTTTTTCACATTTCAGTGGTTTAATCCGTTCAGGTTTCAGTTACTTTTCTTCAACATTTTCCGATATTACCATGAATTTTTCCGTGCTTGGGGGTTTCTGGTTCATATTTTCTTAGGTTAAACGGTTCTGCCACCTGTAGGTCGCTTTCAACTCTCCAGTATTAGCTGAGCGGAAGCCAGCTGTGGTAGTGATGTGTGCATGGTTGTTATTCTTAATTGGGGTTGTTCTGCCCGTTTAAGGCTTGTTTTGTCTGTTATTATTCGCCTTGCGATGGCTTTTACCGGCTTAGATAGGCGTGGGCCCCTACAGTATAAAAGGGACACTGAGTTGAATTTGCCAAGCTCCTGTTCTTGCTTGCACTGCGTAGACTGGCTCAAATAAACACACTTTTCATTGTTTATCCGGGCTATAAAGCGATAAGGATTTGATAAATCCCGAAAGAATAAAAACTACCATGCGTGGTTTGCGGCGACCGCACCAACTAACAGCAGTGACGTCAGTAAAAGGTGCTGCGTGATTGGATGATGTCCAAGATTAGCATTCAAACAAGTTTCAGTTTCGGTTATGTAAAACAACATGCTTGGCATCCGACGTTATCGTTGGATGGGCAGTCTCGATATCTCAGTAATCGGCATACCGCACCTCTCATGTTTTAGGCTGTAAAATGTCACCGCCAGGACGGCTTGGAATCGTAGCAATCACTACCCGAAGCTTACGCCGTGGATAACGCCCTCCGGGTCACTGCAGACGCCAAATGCCACGCCCTTTTCCCCCGTCTTTGGAGCTTGTCTGGCTCATGCCTGTATCGGAAAAAGCGTTTTCGCACAAGGCCAAGGGTCTGATGTTTCGGGACTGTGCCCACTGCCCGCAAGCAGACGTTGCTTATGCCAACAGCACGCCAACGAGAACTCGCTAGCGCGTCAGTGTCATTCTGCGCGCGTTCTGCGAACTCGCTCATGCAGCAATGGGCGTTACAGCACAAAAATGGTGAATTCAGTATAGAAAAATCGGCCGAAAGCAAAGAAATCAACATCTAAAAAAAAGAAGGATGCACTCTCGGGAGATTCCAATTTGCGACTTGCAAAACAACATACCCAGCGCTCCAGACCAGTCGGCCACGAGCCAGTGCTGCCAGTTTTGAAAATATAAACTATAAAATGTATAGCCAGTTTACATTTTATTTAGTTTTAGCATTTAAAACGGCTTACATGACTTTAAAAGTAGCGCTCGTGCAGTAGGCGTCCCCAAAATTCTCTCAATATCTCATGTATAGCGACTGCATTTTTTAGACCAAAAAGCGCTCGGAGATGTGTGGTCATGCTGCTGACCACTGTGCGTGTTCACCCAGCGCTAAAAATTGCACCATAGTTTTGCGCTGTACGGTAAAAGTTTCGGTTGATTTTATTTCACCATAGTTTTGCGCTGTACGGTAAAAGTTTCGGTTGATTTTATTTCCTTAGTACCTGTATTAACTTCGCAGACTCTCCCCCCTTCAATCGGGCTCAGAATTTCCTACTAGCGTATAAGTCAGCTTAAAGTCCCATGTGCGATTGTGCAGCGCTTGTGTGGAGTGACCCGGACTCGGAGCTAGATACAGTGTACAAACTAGCAAACTATAGGCATATTCTTTCATTCACAAACGTGTCGTGGCTTAGTTTCAACTGAGGCTGGGCTCGGCACCAAATTTTTGGCCCGTGCACTGCTCTAGCCGATATTTCCTTGTCTGTCTGGTCCTGTGTGCAGGCCACTGAACAAAAAAATTACACCATCTTCCCGTGGGGAACCCTGGTGAGGATGCGAAGCATCATGGTGGTTTCGTGTGGTTCCATTGTGTTGCAGTCACCACCTGTTATAATCAGTGGTACCGTTGTGTAACGGTGAGTAGGCGGTGGTTCTCGAGGCGCCGAAACTCGTCCATGATGTTCTTGTCGATGTTGTCGTCTCTATGGTATACTATAGAATCGGTAGTCTCCGTCAGCGTTGGTGAGGTAAAGGTTGTTGATGTTGGTGCACCGGCGGAGAGCAACGTACACGCCCTCCTCTCGTAGCTTTGTGTTCTTCTCCTTCTTCCCCTACGGGAAGATGACGACGGTGGTTGAACGCGAAGCTATCTCGTGATGGATTCTTTGGTTGGCCAACCCCTAGGGGCATCCTGCCACAATCATCATCAGAGGCGCTGAGGACGGGGCACGGACGCGGGACATCCCCCCCAGCAAGAGATGCTTCGCATCTAAAAAGGAGGCACGCATACGTGGTATACTGTAGGGTACCCGTAATTTTACGGGCGTATTGCACGATAAAAAAAACGGACGCTCTATCGATCCCTTCAGTACGGATATTTCATTTCTGCTCCTGCTATTTGAAAGAAGCTGCAGCACTACTTGTTTCAATTCAATGCCCGTGGTATTTGTGCCTCTAACACTGGTTGGGTGCTTATAATGGCTTAAGGAGGAGGATAATCATTTTTAGTGTTGGCAAAAATTGCATGGTGAAGTCCTCCAGGAGGTCCAGCCCAGGACCCCATATGCCTCGCCAGCCGCTACAGCCCGCTCCACCAGCCCAAGCTGGTCGGACAGGCATGAGCTGGACAGGCGCGCCTCCAAGCCATTGATTTTAGCCCAAACCTAATCCTTACAACTCTCCAGAGCTCGGGAGAGTTGTAGGGATTAGGTTTGGGGAGAGGGTGGGAGGAGCATCCAGCAACCACGTGGAAAAGAGTGCAGTCTGCTCTGCAAAAGGGGCAGCTAGGGGACGTAATTTGGTCGGAGCAGTGGCAGACTCTTTTGGGGTGGGGAAAGGTGTTTATTTGCAAGGCACGGTAGTGTTGTGCCTGCTGGATAGATAGGTGTCGGTGGGGTGGGGGAAGGGTGCGTCGGGCCAGGCGTAAATTTTCGGTAATTTCTGGGTATGTCATGAGGGGAGTAACTCTCTCCGAGGCGGCGTTTTCTTCGCTCCTCGTGCGGCGTGTCATTTCTCGGGCGAGGTCGTGCGCCGACTCGTTCCCTCTCACTGCCAGATGGGCTGGAGTCCATTTGATCTGGATCTGTCGCTGCGGCGGGTGGCGGAGTAGCATTGCGCCGGCGGCAGCGTGCACCGTTCCTACCTGGAAGTGCCTGCAGGCCTAGTAGAGGAGATGGCAAGTGACGCCTCTTCAGCTCCAGCTGGTGAGAGTGTTTTGGCAGAGTCAAATCAGACGGTCAGTCAGACAATGTTGGGGCTCCGCTGGTGCCCGCTAGCTTCTCGATGAATTACTGCAGTTGTCTGCCATTTTGGTTAATATTTTTTACGGGCAAGCGTCTTTTCGTTTGTGCATTTTAAGCAGCATTATCTGCTTGAAATGTACATAATCGGTCACGTGATCCGGAGTCATGCATAAGACCGCAATTTTCGCTTGCACATTGATTCGCAGTCACCGTTGCAGGCTTGAGCAAGCGAAATACGTAGCTCGCATAAATGAACTGTCAAACACAATTTTGTTTTACGATTAGACATCCCCCTCAAAAAACAAGAAGATCAATCGCTAAAAGGTAATTATAAAAAATCTACCTAAAGAAAGTTGGGAGAAGCGGCAGAGCGGCGATTTTTTGCGCGATAAGTAAACGTATCTGCGAACGATTTAAGTGTATACCAAAATGTTCTTTATGACATATATACTATAGCACTCCTTCATGATCGATACATGATTCCCGGCTGTGGCGGCCGCTTTTCTGATGGAGTCGAAAAGCAAAAACGTCCGTGTGTTCGAGATTTCAGCGCACGTTAAAGATCCCCAGATGGTCAAAGTTAATCCGGAGCCCTCGACTACGGCGCGCCTCATCGCCTGCGTTGCGTCGGCGCGTTAAACCCTACAATCAATCAATCAATCGATACATGATTGTCTTATCCAGAACCGTTCCTTTCTCGCGATTTTAAACTTTCCGTTTTAATTCAAAAAGAGCCCGGTTTCACGCATGCAGGGTGAGTAATTGTCCTGTAATTGGTTTCGGGATAGTTTCGATACCACTTTCTGCAATCATACTCCCTCCGCAGATGGTCATGCTTCACTCCACTAGAGGAAGCAGTTCGCCCAGGGCGCCGAATGAGGTGAGGCCTGCCCTGCAAGGAGCCCACGAGCAGGTGTGCTGAGTGCGCGCCTCAAGAAAAAAAAAATGAGCCGTAGCTTAGCTCGGTTGTGCGAGGATATACGTAGCGTGAGCTAAGGTTCAGCAATTGAATCCAATTCAACCCAGTCCGGTCTAGTACAGTCCAGTCACTGCTCCTTGCGCACGCGCAGCACGGCTCTCCAGGAGCCACGCGAAACGGCTATCAAGAGGCTCCGGCGCAGTGTCAGACTTGGCTACTGCGCAACGGAGGCGCACAGCTTGGCACGCGCCGGCGCCAGTGCGTCTGCCGTGGCTGTGACGTCACTCCTGTGGAATGCGCAGACCGGCGAATGTGCAGACCCAATTCTCTACACACCCGTACTGCAATTCGATGGGATTTCTAATCCAATCAAATACAATCCAATGCTCCTTGCGCTTGCGCAGCACGGGCCTTAAGGGTCCACGCAAAACTGCTCAACCTCGGCCAGTGTAGCTTACGCAACAAAAGCGGCTGCCACGACCTGGGGATACAGGAAGGCCACTCAAAGCAGCATAAACTTTTCTCTCCTGCTCCTCCCCGTGGTCGCAATAGAGGCTGGGTGCATCGCTTTAAGAAACCTCGGCGTCTGTCCGACTGCGCTATCATCGCCTTCTGGGCGCTCAGCATTCCCTGGCAGTTCATGGCGCGGGCGGTGGCTTCGGACTTCGGCCGACTTGAAGTGAACTTTGAACTACGGCTGCTTGGATTTCGGACTTTAGGGGGTGGATTGTGTTCTCTGATTTGAGTCGGTTTGCATGGACAAAGCCTCCTTTTTCCCATCTTTCTCTTAAGAAAGGGGCCGACGTAAGAAAAGCCAAGTTGATTGATTGATTGTAGGTTTTAACGCGCCGACGCAATTCAGGCGATGAGGCGCGTCGTAGTGGAGAGCTCCGGATTAATTATGACCACCTTTACGTGCGCCGAAATCTCGTACACAAGGGAGTTTCTGCTTTTCGCCTCCATCAAAAAAGTGGCCGCCACGGCCGGGAATTGTACCCGCGACCTCGTTAATAGCAGCGCAACGCCTTAGCCACTGACCCACCGCGGCGGGTGAAAAGCCAAGTTAAAGCTAGCAAGACAGCCAGCTCCGCCGTTTCCTGAGTCTTGGCATCTCAACTGCGAAGGTGACCGAATGGTTTCCTTTTTTTATTTTGTATATTTCTTGTGCTTTGACCGATATGCACCTATGCTGGCGACCGCACAGGTGCGGTTATGTGAACGTTCACTTTCCCTAAAATCACTGTGTTGATAGTTGGCACTGATTCCCATGCTCCTCTGGGGTTGAGGCACGCTTGGCTCTTTTTGCCAGCCGCCGCTCCAGCCCTGTTTATTGCCATTAATCGGCTTCCCTTGGAGACTAATGCAGGATTTTGGCGACATGTAAAATGCGTTGCACTTGATGCCACGTCATGATTGTGGCAAAAAAAAAAAAAATGGCAGCATCAATACTCCGTGGATGATGGCGAGGGTGCGGAGTACGTGGACTCGAAATGACATCCACTTTGTGCTCCGACCGTCATTCGATATGAGCCGTGAGTTGCGCCTTGATTATTCCCTAAATGAAACTGCAACGCACGGTTCAAATGGAATTTCACTTGATTTTCGCTTAATGATGGTGTGCGTACGGATTGACGTGGACGGACATTGGGAGGTCCTAAGGCACTTCGCACCGTTACTGGCGATGGAGTAAGCCGTTAGAATCTCGAGTACTAACTAACGGTCATAGCCCAATAAGAAAGGCGACTGACACTAACTCTGTCTGGTCTACCAGACACGAGCTGGAATCCTGCCGGTGCCTGTGTGATTTATTGCGATTGTAAATGCTTTGCGCACGGATGCGGACGGACATTGTGCGGTCCCAAGGTACTGCGCACCTAATAAACAGATAAGCCACACAAATCAGAAACCTAGTAGAAGGCTAACAAAGCATATACTGCCCTGTGTTTAGGAACACTTGGAAAAGTTCTCCAATAATTACACGCAGGAAACGCAACTGCAGGGAACACAAAATGAGAAACTTTTAAACAGCAGTCAACCGTGCACACGGGAGACCTGGCTATTCCTTGAATTCTCGTTTAACACAGTGTTATGCGACGTAGAACCAAACCGTATCGTGAGCATGTAATAAAAAAATCCCGGGCCATCTTCACTAACGTGAAGCCTGGGGAGGGGCGAAGCATGGAGTGCATAAGTGTATTCTTGGCGCCTTGGCGTTTTTCCCAACGGAGATGAAACAGTTGGGGGTAGAGGTATATAGAAGTATCTTGTCTTGGAAGCACGAAGCTCTCTAGCGCGAGGCGTTGGAAACGGGTGTCCCCATGTTTTTTTAGTACGCGTTACGCTCTAGCGCGAGACGTAAACGAGTTTCCTGGTGTTCTAGTACTGTGACTGCATGAGGCCATGGTTGCGACGATGACGACGACGGGAGACGCCAACAGTCGGGGCTTCGCCCCTAAAATAAAACCATGTTACAATTCCATAAGTCATGTATGGGGAACAGCCGAGAACTTTGAGGAGGAAGTTTTTGTTATTCGTTACTGTAGGTTTGTAGCAACGAATGAATGAACAAGCTTTTATTGAAACACACGACTTTTGTTATCGCGGAAGGTTGGAGTGCGTTTATCTCCAGGGCACCACTGAGTGTGGCCTTCTGCCGTGCCAGGTTGACCAGACGGATCTGGCCGGGCTGCCACCCATAGCTCTACTTTTTTCTCTGGTGTTGTCTCTGCACGCCACTTGCTGTTGAATTCGAGGTGATGTGGCATAGTATGGGAATGTTTCTGCTGGTTGGACAATCTGGGCGGTATTTCCCAGGGTAAAGGAGGCTGTACCTGTGGAGATTTGGGTATGTCGCCACTCGTGGTATTCTTGCTTTAGTGAAGTCGTGGCATGCTCGCTTCGAGTCCGTAATTATGTGCAGGCTCTTCTACTGCCTCTCTCCGTGTGCGAAAGCTGGTCAATCTGTCTATCAGGTTGTGGTTAACATCTCTAGGGTTTACTGACGGGCCAGTTAGTACATTGTTACACTAAGAAAGACAGCGCAAACGACAGGACGAAGAAAGGGATGACAAAACCACAGGTGTTGACGAACAACTGAGCGCTTTATTGCAGCACGAAACATATATAGAAAAAGAAAAACAACAAATAAAGACCAAAGAGAGATTTCACATCGGGGAAAAAATATCGCGGTTTTTACGTCCACTCGTACAAAGAGAAGGCGGGGATCTGTGCAAATTTTCGTCTGGTTAATGAAGCCCAGCCAGCTAATGTGAAGAAGCGGGCAACGCAGGTGTGCAGCGGCTCGGGACTTGAAAAACTGGCTGCGTCGGTCAAGAAAACCAGTGTCCTGAGCTTGACAATCTTCTTCTGCGCGAAGACGCAGAAGGAAGGGTGATTGTCAATGACGCAGGGTCATTGTCAGTGAACGAGGCGCATGGCAGCACTCGCTAGGTCTCTACCTCCTGCGGTCCCTCTCTGTCTTGACAGTAGACGACCCGTTCCTCGTCAGAGGCCCGGGAGAGAGAAGTTGACGTGTTCCTGAGCCCTCTCCGTGGACGTAAAGGACCTATATTACTCATTACCCCAAGGCCCGATCTGCGAAGCAGTGAGTCATACCATGGACAAGTACGGCATAGTCCGTTTTCAGAATCATGTGGCACCAACGTTTCCGCCTTTCTTGAACTGTTGAAGTTATACTTACGGTCCACATTCGTTGAGTATGCTGGGGACCTATACATCCAGAAGGAAGGCGTCTGTATTGGATCGTGCCCGGCTCCTGTATTGAGCGATTTGTTGCTTGCCAGCGTGGACAGGCAGTTGCAGTGTCATTCCTCAACATGATGTTATCACGACATTTCGCTTTGTTGACGACCTCCTGGTGATGTTTGAGGTCAACAAAAAACGATCCACGAAGGGGCTCAAGAAATTTTCGCTACGTTTGAGTCCTACCTGGAGGCTTTTGTACTAACCATGGAATTACCCTCTGACGGCCAGCTAAGGTTCCTGGACCTTGCGTTGACGTTCAGTAATGAGCACACCTGCTGGGAATATGCGCCTAGGTCCCAAAAGCGCCTTTTAGCGTTCCGTTCGGCGCACAGCAATCTCGTCACGAGGGGAGTTCCCATGGGGATTCTCACAAATGCTCTCTAGAGGTCCTGTCCCCATCTGGTACAACATAGTTTCGACGCCCAGGTCCGCCGCCTGAAGTCTGCCGGCTACCCGAGTGACCTCATGTGCGCTTTAGCGTCGAGGTTGCTGCGCGCGCTTTCCTCAAGAGTTTATTTATTTATTATTTATTTATTATTTATTATTACACGTTCCTACAGCGCCCGTAGGGCATTATTGTAGGGGGGTTATTTTGAACAGTATACAGCACATAAATTTGTTTGTGTGAGACAAATAACAATGAAACACTTATTTGAACAACAATACATGAGGAAAATATTCTGGAAATAAAATTATACAGCATGCTCTATAGCCTCAGCAAAATTCGCTGCAAGAAACACTTCGTTCGGGAGATTATTCCAGTCACTAATAGTGTTAGGAAAAAATGAATGTTTGAATACATTAATGCGGCATTGGAATTCTCTAATCTTTCGTGCATTATCTCTGCGTGCGGATACATAGTGTGGCTGTTTTAAATATAAATCTTTATCTATTCCGGTTTGCTTATTGTAAATGCTGTGCAGAAATTTCAACCTTAGCAGTTTTCTTCTCTGATTCAACGATTTCCATCCAAGACTGTTTATAATTCCTGAGCTCCTGACGTTAAAATTATAATTACTGGTTACAAACCGAGAAGCTCGTTTTTGAACTCTCTCTAGTTTTTCTTGTAATATTGCAGTAGAGGGGTCCCATGTTGTGCATGCATATTCAAGTACTGGTCTTATATTTGTGAAATAAAGAGTTTCTTTTAGTGCTTGGTTCCGATGCTTCCGATGCTTGATTCCGATGCTTTGTCAGCACAATGAAGGGGCATGCTCTGGAGGGTATCACGAACTAAAATAAATACGCCGCCACCACGCGTGTTGCGGTCTTTCCGATAAGAGACATAACGACTTGGAAAAACTTCAGTGTCTGAAACCTCGGCATCCAACCAAGACTCGGTTCCAAGTATTATGTCTGGTTGAACAATGCTGACCAAAGTATCAAACTCGACGATTTTGTTTTTTAGGCTTCTGCAGTTTACATTTATAACGGTCAATTGATGAAGAGAGCGGTTACTGGATTTTGTTTCGCTACTGGTTAACTGCTATCGGGTGACTTCGCTAACGACATCAGTGGTAGCATCATATGCATAGGTTTTTTCGTCAATCGTCAACTTGTTGTATCTAAGCGTGTATTTTCTGTTGGTTTCTTTCGCATATGCTAAAAGTTTTGCTCTTTCTTGGCGAACATTCTTCGAGTAGTCTTCACTAATTGAGATTTTTGTGCCCTTAAGTTTCAGTGCAGCAGAAAGGACCCTTTGTTTGTCTTTAAAAAGGCCGAATTTGACTATTAATGGACGTGGTTTCTCGACCGTGTGTTTACCTATTCTATGTGCTCTTTCTATTGATGAAGGATTTACAGTGACGTTGAGTTTTTCAGCGCATAACTGAATAACCTTTGCTTCGGATTCATCCCAAGTTTCTTTTCCGCTATCAGGTATCCCAAAGAACAAGAGGTTATTTCTATGCGAGCGAGTTTTCTGTTTTTCCATAACATTTCGCACGGCGTCTACAAATTGGTTGTTTTGGGCACGAAGCTCCGAGGTTACATCATTGATTGCTATTGGTCCTTCCTTCAGTTCCTCAAGTTTTGTCTTGAGGCTACTAATTGTTTGGTTTATTTGATCCTGTCCTGTTTTTAACGCCTCGATTTCGGCTAGAATTTTTCGTTGTCCCCCCCAGTATTTCAGGTATACAGCGGATTGTGTTCATTAGTTCCTGTTCCTCTTCCCTGGACAGAGGTCCCGGGTTTTCTTCTACATCACCCGCTAACAGTATCTTTTCTCCAAAAACAGCCAGAGCTATATATGCCCACAAAGTGGTTATCTTCAAACAAATAACACTCCAAAGACATACAATTCATTCCAGAAAAGAGCCCTCAGAAGGAGCGACAAAAAACCAGCGGTGATTCTGTACGTTCAATGCCCTCGTCCACGGAATGTCCACGAAAGGCATGCCCTCAAGAAGATTGTAAGCAATGCAGATGTTCGGCTCATATTCTCTGCACCTAAAAAACTGGGCCGATTGTGCAAGCGTGTCAACGCTGAAACACCGAAGGCGAGCGCATGCGTGAAAAAGCATATGGCACGCTATGTTTACTGTGTGGAAAATGCCGTTTACGAAATTCCATTGTCGCCGTGTGGCCGCACTTACATCGGGAAGACAGGCCGCTGCCTCAATGATCGCCTGAGGGAGCATGCCAACAGTGTAAGGTCGTCATCACGTACCACCTTGGCAACGCATTGCGCTTCCTGCGGCTGGGCTCCACTCTTCCATGACTGCGTGATTCTCGCGCGGTATCATGAAAGAAGAGAGCGGGAAATCTTTGAGGCGTTCAAAATCAAGAAGAAAGGAGGTGCTTGTATTATGGTGTATCGATTGGGCGTTTACGAGCGCTCTGGAGTGCTCTGAAAAGCGGCCGCGCCTTCGGTTGGTAGAATTCGAGCGCTCGAACTACCTTCGGTTGGTTCTTTCGGAGCGTCAGCCTCCACCTGGGAGCGCTCCCGACCACTCTGACTTCGAAGCGAGAACGTGGCGCGATCTGGCCGGGAGGATGGGTCACGTCACAAAAAACGCCGGGGTTTGGCCACTCAACTGATCGGCGCCATTTGTCGATGCAGCGCAGGAATGCTTAACCGGCGGCTTCCTGCATGGCTGCACCTCCGAGATCGCCGATGCATTCGGTTGGTAATCTGCCTCTCGCGCTCTGATTGCGAGCCGCCGGCCAACCAAATACGCCATTAGTGAGCCGCCAGTTCCATTTTTAGAAAAAGAAATTTGACTCTGTATCGGCACGTGGTGGATTATGCTGATTATGCTTTTTGCGAGACATCTTTTTTTTTTCCGATGTGATATCTCTCTTTGGTCTTTATCGGTCCTTTGTTGTTTTCTTTTTTGTATATATGTTTCCTGCTGCCATAAAGCGCTCAGCTGTTCGTCAGCGCCTGTGGTTTAGTCATCCCTGTCTTCGTCCTGTCGTTTGGGTGGTTTTTCTTAGTGTAACATCTATAACAGTTGCCACCGCATCGCGGTTGGTTTTGTGCATTGCTGCGTCGCTGTAAGTGTCTGGCTGTAGTTTTAACAGCGTAGATATGGACGATGGGTTGTGAGTTTGAGGGGGAGCACAGAGATATCACTTCCAAGTGGTCAGAAAGATGTGCATTTTGTTGTGTACAATTAACTTTGTATTGTCAGTACGCACTCGGATATTAGCTGGGCCATTGCTCAGATTACAGGCTATCACTAAGAGCGATGTATCGTATCGAGTGAAGCCCCATACACACAGTGGTATGAACAGCTATTTGGTGATTCCGGCGCTACGTCTGTAAAGTTTCGATTCCCGGCGCGGCGGCCGTTTTTCTGATGGCGGCGAAAAGCAAAAACGCCCGTGTTTACGAGATTTCGGCGCACGTAAAGATCCCCAGGTGGTCAAATTTAATCCTGAGCCCTTCGCTACGGCGCACCTCATCGCCTGCGTTGCGTCGGCGCGCTAAACCCTGCAATCAATCAATCACGTCTGTAAAGTAGTATTATTTATGCCAAATTCGCGTTTAGACAATTCAATGCCTGGTTTGGCATAGGAGTCCAGGGGCGGATTTTGTCCATTCCATGTACGTTTCAAAGTGTCCTCCATTTAGAGCGAACCCTGATTGCCTGAGTGCAGACCAACAGATGTGGCGCAGCACCAGAAAGGCGATATCATTCGTCAGAGGTCTCGCAAGTGCAATTACGCCATGACTGAAACGGACGCAAAATGGGCATTTTCGAAACGGACACAATAAGAATTCCGCCCCTGTGCCCCGTTTGTAAAGCTCCACGTCGATTAAAGTGTGAGCGGTACTCTGATCGGCGCAGTTGTGATCGGGGAACAAAGCCCACAAAGACCAGCGAACTTTTCTCGCAAGAAAGTTCCACCAATCACTGAGCTCTGTATTTTGACAAAGAAACCTGTTGTCTCGATGAGCGAGGCGCTGGAGCTCCTTAGCTGGCGAATAAAATCGGGCACGTCAGCTCGCAGTCTACGCGGGTACTGAACAGCGCAGCGGGCTCGAGGCAGCGGTGGCCTTCCAGACCGGTCTGGTTGCTGGGGTAGCACGCCCCGCTCGGGTCGTCCGCTTTGCTGTAGAACCACTGGTTTTTCTTGACGTCCGCCGGGCAGTGGTCCTTGGCGTCAGACTTCAGGCACTGTGGTTCCGACGAACGCAAACACCTGCTGCTGCAGTCAGCCTGCGCAGGCGACAAGTGCGAACGTCTTCGGCGGCACCGTCACTAGCGTAACATTATGATTGCCTGCTCCAAGCTGCTCTTGCTCACCAGCATTAGAGGGACGACAGACTTTAATCAACTTTAGTGAAGTGCATGTCCCCTAGCTCACACGGAAGCCAGCGTTTTATATACTGGGGTAACCGCAAAGAATTTCTGAATAAACAGGGGGGGAATCATTTTAATTTTGCACTAAATTTTGTCAAGCCTCATAGGTTGCGCCATGTAGAGACTAAACGGGACACTCCCTTACTGGTCCCATGGCCTCCGAGATCACCCCGCGCGCGTTTTGCTCAAAACGCTCAGAACGCACGGGGTGATCTCGGAGGCCATGCGTCTCCAAACAAGTCCGTCGGTTTCAACGCATGATCCAAAAACTGCAAAAAGAATAGGGAAGTTTGTACATTACTGTTGTTCTAGCCTGGGACAAGTTTTTATGCACCTTTTTTAAGTGCAGATCACTTTTCGGGCTCGCGTTGTCGTCGTAGCTCGCTGCGCTTGATGTCAAGTGACTGCCGGAATCGGGGGGCGCAGCGAGGTAACGGATCCATGTAGAGCCCGCATACCGTCGCAGGGCGTCCCGCAGGGGCTTCGAACACCAAGCGGCTTATATAGTCACAACTGTTCGAAACTTGTGAACCGCTGGAGCGTGTCCCCGTTACTTAGCACAAGAAAACTGCAGGTATATTTGAGGCAAAATATATGTAACTTACCGGCAGCGCCCGCGTACATTTAGTTAGGAACGCTCGTTGGTAGGTTTTTACGATAGTAAGCGAAAAAAATGGCAGCGCAACGCCGGCACGTGCGGGAGGAATAGCAAGCACACGGAGTACAGAACTTCTGCTGGCGCTGTTTAAGGCAAAGAGCGCGCGAGCACTGCGGAGGCGGAAAATTTGAATTGCATTGGGTGGTAGCAGTGAGCGGATATCGGCGCTGCAGCACATTATGGCGAATCACTGCTCTGCCCTTCTGACAGCTTTGACTTTGAGTGGAACGGCTTTAGGTTTGATCTCACGTGCAGTTAAAAGTATATTGCCGAACGGGAGTGGAGGGGAGTACAACTTTTATTGTTTCGAAAAGTTCTCAGTGTCATGGTTGCGAGCATTCCTTTTGACAGGACCGAAGAATTCTGATTTCAAAAATTCTAGGGCGCTATCAGCAAAACCGTTTCGGGTTGAGGTGTTTTAAGTGATGCCGTTTCAATCGGGATAGAGAAAAAATACTGGACAAAATCGGTTGTCTGTTCCTTGGACCGCATTGCGACCGCCAAACTCGATTAACGTGTCTCTCTGGATTGCGTCGACAAAATTCAGACTAATCCGAATTCATTTGAACCATCTACTTTTGCAATACGCGTCTCTCTAATGTCAGTGTCTCTATCTGGTCCTTGCGACGTTCCCTGGCGAGGCTGTAGTTCTACTCCATCTGTTGCTTGCGCGCCGTGTCATGCTGTTCTTCTAAAGGTATTTTCGAGGCCAATGTTCTTTTTCCAAGTTTGCCTTCTGCTGAAAGCGAAAATAAACTCTCCCTGATTTGACAGCACTCTAACAATTCTTTTTTTCGTATTACGTCTTCTGATCACCTGGCTGCTTTGTAAGCGACGATCTCAGTTGCAAGTCATACCACCAGCCGGCCGGGGTGCGATTTTAAGCAGTTTAGGGCTTAGCATTCCGCCGACATTTTGATTGATTGTATGGTTTAACGCGCCGACCCAACGGAGGCGATGTTGCACGCCGTAGTGGAGGGCTACGGATTAATGTTGACCATCTGGGGATCTTTAACGTGAGCCGACATCTCGTGCACACGGGATTTCTTGCTTTTCGTCTCCATCAGAAAAGCGGCCGCCGCGCCCGGGAATCAAACCCGCGATCAGCAGCGCAACGCCTTAGCCACTAAGCCACCACGCCGGGTTATTCCGCCGACATTTTACGTGCAAACTTCCTGATTTATTGAGCGAGCGAGTGAATGAGTGAGTGAGTGCGTGAATGAGTGGGTGGGTGAGTAGGCGAGTGAGTGAGTCGGTCGGTATGTCGCGTCGGTCCCTTGTCTTTGCATAGATTGATCGCAGGCGCCTAAGAGGCTGCGCTGCCATATTGTATCTTGTATGATGATGCCAGTCTCATTCCTACCTAACACTTGCTTTCGAGGGCGTGATAAACCTTTGAAACGTGTTTGGTCATATAGCCTCAAACCTATTAACTTTTCACCTACGGTAGCCCTGTGTGCCGATAAAATACCATTCCTACCTGACTGGCTCAGGGTTCATGTTTCCGGGCACCGGACATATGTTAGGTCGGCGGCTGACAGCATCCGGCAATGAGACTGCACTTTCTTGTCGGTCGCCGTGGGGACTAGCCCCAGGTGCTTCAAGATGTGCCATCCGGTCCTCGTTCCGGAAAGGCGTTCCAGCTGGGCCGGATAGTCGCATTAATCTTTGCTCGCTCGCAGGGCCGCCAGTTGTGGAAGGCGGCAACGTACGCAATGTGGCTGATTGCAAAGGACTGGACGAGGCGGGTGAGGCTCTCCTCCTTCATCCCTGCTCTTCGTGTGGATATCCGCCGAATGAGGCGCACGGCCGCCGCGGCTTTCGTTGCCAACTTGGCGACTGTCACTCCGTTGACTCGGTTGCGTTCAAGTAGCAGGCCCAGTACTCGAATCTTCTCCACTTCGGGTATCACTTGACCTCCTTCTGTGCAGACCGTTATCCGCGCCGTCTCCTTATACTTCTTTGCTCTGCCCTTTGGCGGGATCACGAGCATCTCCGACTTGGACGGGGAGCAGATGAGCCCCGTCCCTCGTAGCTGGTCCTCGATGGCGTTCACGGCCTCCTGGAGCGTTGTCTGTGCATGCCCATTGCTTCCTCCTGTTACCGACAGGGTCACGTCGTCGGCGTATATCGTGTGCCGGGCATTCTCCACTTCCTCTAGATGCTTGGCCACGCCAATCATCACCAAGTTGAATAGCAGCAGGGATATCACCGACCCTTGGGGGGTGCCGACGCTGGCGAGCTGTTTCCCCGGTAGTTGCAGGTCGCCCGCGCAAATCTTTGTGATCCGGCTTGTGAGGAAGTCTCTGATGTACGCGTACGTCCGCCGGCCCATGTGCAGTCGAGAGACTTGTGCAAGAATGGCGGAGTGACGGACTTTGTCAAAGGCGCTCTGGAGATCGAGACCCAGCACGGCTCTATTGTCTCGTGTACCCAGTGCGTCGTCGACAATCTTGTGTTTCAGCAAGAGCATGGCGTCCTGCGTCCCGAGCTTCTCCCGGAATCCTATGATGGAGTTTGGGTAAAGCCCAGAGTCTTCCAAGTATCGCTCCCATCTGTTCATGAGGGCGTGCTCAAGGACCTTCCCCACCCACGACGAGAGCGAGATTGGCCTGAGATGCTCTATGCTGGGCGGCTTGCCCAGCTTCGGAATGAGGATCGTCTTGGCCGTCTTTAATTGCCGAGAGAGCTGTCCTGCGAACCAGCATCTGTTGAAGAAACGCGTCAGCGCTTCTATCGCCGCGTCGTTCAGATTCTTCAGAGCCTTGTTGGTCACCTTTTCAGGGCCTGCCGCTGATCTGCTGTTGAGGGTCTGCAAGGCCGCCCGGACCTCCCACACCCCTATGTCTCTGTCCAGTATCCCATTGTCAGCGCCTGCGTACTCCGGGTGTGGTTCCGTAGGGGTAGTGGGCAAGTACTTGGCAAGTAGACGCCTGCGCACCTCTTCCTCCCCTAGGTCTCGGATGGCCCTATGGAGGGTCTTGGCGAGGAGTTGTGATGGAAGTCCTTCGTCTTGGTCTCGTCCAGCAAATGCCGTAGCATGTTCCATGTTCTACCCTTGTGCATCTGTCCATCGGCCTCGCTGCAGACCGCTTGCCACTGCTGCGCGCAGAGCACTCAGCAGTGGGTCTCTATCTGCTTGTTGAGCTCGGCGACCTTCTTTCGCAAGCGCCGGTTAGTCCGTTTCCTCTTCCATCGCTCCTGGATGGATTGTTTGGCTTCTAAGAGATGCGTGAGTCGACTGTCGACCCTGTTTCGAGCTCGGTAGTCGTGTCCGCTGTAGTCTTCACGATGGCCTTTGTCCACTGCTCAATGTTCGTAATTCCAGGCTGTTCCGTCGGGAGAGTTCGGCGGAAGCCATCCCAGTCAGTGAGACGGTGCTTCCGTGTTGCAGTAGCGCTGCCGGGGCCAGCGAGTGCTACGACGACTTCCACGATGTAGTGGTCGCTGCCGAGGTCGCTGCCGGTGTTTTGACACTGAGTGCCTCGGGAGTTCCCCGCATTCCTGAAGAATGTAAGGTCTGTGGTAGTGTCCCGCGAAACTGACGTCCCAATTCTAGTAGTGAAGGCGGGGTCCGTGAGCAGGTGCAGCCCCACGTCCGTAGCCTCTTCCATGAGGTCTCGTCCTTTGACCGTCGTCCTCAGGTAGCCCCACTCCTGATTCGGAGCATTAAAGTCTCCACAGATCAGCAGCGTACTTCCTCCAGCTACCCGGGTAGGCTTGTTAATGAGTGCCCGAAACTTTAGTTGCCGATGCGCAGGGTTGGTGCACACATTCGCCATGAACGCGCTCTCCTTCTGCCGCTTGCCCGTGATGACTTCCACCACGCAGTACTCTATTGGGCTGTTGCCAATCAAGTCGTGCTCTTCAAAGGTGATTCCTTTGCGGATAAAGGTGCACACCCCACGTCCCACTCCTTTGGCCATGTCCCGTGTGCTCGGTGGGCTGGCGTGCGCGCGGTAGCCAGGAAGCTTCGGTGTAGTCTTACTGTGGGTCTCTTGGAGCATAATGACGTCGGGGGCGCGGGCGACCTGCTGTAGATGCTGTTGTATCACTGCTCTCTTGCTCGGATAGCCATTGAAGTTCCAGTGTCAGACCAGGAGGTCTCTCACTGGGGTAGGTGCTGTACGGGCTGTCCGATCCATGGCTGGTGCATTGTCGGCGTGTTCTGGGGTTCAGCACTTGGTATGGGAGGTCCAAGGAGTGTCTGAAGTTGCGCTTGCATTTGTATTATCATCGCTTGGATGCTCTGCATGGTCACCGTCATCTGCTGGCACGTTTGCTCTAGTGCTGTGAGGCGTTCGTTGGTAATTTTCGCAGAGGCTTCCAGCTTGTCGAGGCGGTCATCTTGATTGTCTATCCGTGCAACCAGTTTGGGGTCCTTGGAACCTTCGAGGGCTCGTCTCTTCGGGGTCGGCTCCATCACCTTGTGGGCTCGGGGATCTATCTCAGGTTCCGGCTCTTCCTCCACGGGCTCCACTCGTCTATTCGCCACCTGTGGTGGCTGTTAGCGCTTCTGTTGCAATGCAAGGAGTTGCGTCAGCTTCTCGCTAATGTCTTTGATGGTGGCATCTTGGTCAGCCTAAAACTAAATTTAACGCTGCACTGGTTGTGATCTAGTTGAGCTGTCGATGCGGCAATGATTCCAGCTGCTATACCCTCACTTCGAGAGATAATCGGGCGCTCGTAACCTCGTTCCCCCCTTGCCAGAAAGAAACGACCGTTGGCAACTTCCCCTGTTGCCACGGGCCAAACCTCTTCCGGCGTTTGCAAATTTGTGTTGCACTGATGTCCGCGCTCACTCACTTTAGAAGTAACAGCACCGATTTTAATTTTGTAGGCATGACTGTCGGCCTTACTCGGTTTCATACTACAGTTCGTGTGGGAAATTTCCCGCTGATGTTAACTGATGTTATGGCAGCGATGCCAAAAACTAAAGTATGTTGCCCGGACTTTAACCTTGTGGAGGATCGACTGCTTCACACTTTATAGAGGTACAAAGCCTGAGGTGCCGTAGCGAGAGCATGTGCTGTGTCCATACCAGGACAGGATCGAGCATAACAAGGCGAAATGTTGCTGGCGCGAGCAGTGCGCGGACGGCGAATATGTCCCGGTAATCGAAACCCCTGGCGTTCTTTCGTACAGCGAGACGGTCCATCCTATCACTGTGGCCCACCCCGATACAAACGTCAGACCAGTAACAGCTGATCGATTGACTCATCAATTGATGAATCAATAAATCGATCACAGTAGTATTTTGCCAAAATAACAAGCTGACCTTTGCTCAACATTCTTTCGGTACCGTGGGCTGGCAGGCCTCTTAAGGGCGACCCGGACCCGGATTATTCAAATACCCTGAAGGCCCTTGCAGGCATTACATGGGGGAGGGGGGGGGTTACAAAACAGCTCAAAGTGCTGAACACAGTTACTCAAAATAAACAGCAAGCGTAATTTTGAACATCGAGTAGGGGTTAGCAAACACTAACAAAAGGAATACAAGAATGAAAAATCACCCGATACAAAGCACATAGTGCATCTTGTCAAAAGCACAACCCTACTTTCCTAAACAAGCACTTTTAAACTGCCCTTCAAATGGTTGACAAACGAGTCGTGATCTTTAATACATGCAATTTGTTGTGGCAGGTTATTCGAATGATAAATGGCAAGAAATAGCGGCGACTGTGGAAGATGATTTGTGCGTGCAAACATGGGGCGGACATTGAACGGATGATCGAGTCGAGGAAAAATGAGATTCGCGGGCGTCATATGGGATGCTGTAAAGTATGATTGGGTGTGATACAGTCTGTGGAAGTGAGAGAGCAGTGCCATCAGTCGTTTGTTTTTCTAGAGAGGGTTATTGGAGGGATGCTTTGATAGCTGTAATGCTGGATGTCGTGGAGTAATGTTTAGTTACAAAGCATGCTGCTTTATTCTGTAAGCATTCCAGTTTGTTTATTAGATATGTCGGATTTGAATTCCAAATTAAAGAGGCATATTCCATCTTCGAACGAACTAAGGCTGTGTAAGCTAAACGTTTAGTTGATTGATTTGCTCAATACAAATTTAGGTTAATGAAGTCAAAAGTTCTACTTGCTTTTAAAATTACATCGTCAATATGATCATTCCACGTAAGGTTAGAAGATAGGTGAACCTCCAAATACTTTAGTGTAGACACATTTTCTATGCACATGTTGTTCATATAATATGAGCTGAGTTGAACGTTGCTAGCTCTAGTAAATGACATCGTTTAATTTTTCAAAAGATTTATTTCCATCTGCCATTGCTCGCACCAAAGGAAAATTTTGTTTATGACCCCTTTCATGACCGACGAACCTAAAAACAGTCGTGCACCAATACCAAAAGATTTACAAACACATAATAATGTTAGCAACGGCCTAGTTTGGTTATTACAGAGATATGTCAGTTCTCTACTGAAATAAAAAAAGTAACTCTTATCAGACAGCTAGCGCCATCTAGCAAAAACCAGATAAACCAAAATGCGTTTATTTTTTATTTTTTGTCACAGTAACGAAGTGATATGGAAGCAAGCTAGGCTGTTTTGAACATCTCTGTGAGTTTGCAAAGCCTTCGGTGCCGGTACACGATTTCCAAGCGCGTGGTCCCATAGAAATGGGATCAGGTGCGATCCCCCTTGAAGGAGTCATGAAGACAAAACACAAGTTTGGTTCACTCGAAAGATTGTCTCGTTAGAATCATGCTGACACCACTTTTAACGTAAGGTTCACTCATATAAGCTATGTAATCAGGAAAAAAGGGAAATGGCCTAGTGACCCACTAACTCATTTCCCGCAACAGAACAGATGATGTCATAAGCCCTGATGTGCAATTGGCTGAGGGCGGCAAAAGCAAACGCAAATTAGGCAGGGCTTATAGGCTTGCCGAACGATCTATTTGCTCCTAAATGTAGGACACATTATTTTTATAGCAGTAAGAATTCTGGGGTGAACAATTAAAATTACGAACGAACACCGAAGCAGCTAGTGCGGCAGTTTGCCGATACAGCTGACACAGCCGTCGGACGCGCTGGACATGTCTGAAACAACTCTGACCAAGTGACACAAGCGACGCGGTAGCTTACGTGACCATGTTTATCGAGTCATATTGAAAGCTTTAGGAAACGATTAGTATGAACCGTAATAGAAATACGGCAGGTGTAGAAGTCCGGCCACAAGCAAAGTGAGAACCCTGGCTCTTCAGTATTGCAACGCCATCTATCAAAGTGGGCGCTAAATGAAATAACCAAACAGTGGCACTGATGATGATGATATTTGGGCTGCACTCTTTGAATCGGGTGGGCGTGCACCGAACACACTAGCTAGGACGAACAGCGAGAGAAATTCATGTCAAACATAGCATATGACAATAACGTGGCACAAACGAGACACAAACATATGGCACAGCAAAAGGGAACACCCGACAACACTTAGGTACATAAGAGAAACAAACAAGAAAAACCGCGGCGCGCGTAGCCTAAGGTCCTTTCCCTGGCGAGCAGAGGACGAAAACTCGGCCTTCGCAGCCTGTGTGCGGCGTTTAAAAATGAAAAAGTTACCGCACACCAATGCAGGAGAAAGGTAGAAGTAGTTGCTGGTGCCATTAAGGTAGTTACTGGTGTCTTTGAATTTTCGACGTAGACTATGCCCGGGGTGATGCATTAGTGAATTTATTGCACAGCAGTATTCTTTTTTTTTGTAGTCACGCATGGTTTCAAAACACAACATGTTTTCCGGTTTTATTTCTGAAAATCTTGTACATGTTGTTTGAAACGCACGGAACGCATATTTCGTGCGTTCCGAGCAAGAACCAAATTATGGGAATTCAACCGACCGAAATCCAACTATTAGTAAACACGAAAATACCCCTATGTCGTTTCCTTTTTTCTCCTTTAAACGTGCGGTCTTTGACAGATAAAGTAGATGACATGGCAACACTACTTGAAACGTTTGGCGCAACTTTTACCGCGATACTATTAACAGAGACGTCGTATACTTCAGCATCTGAAGTGTATACTGTCCAAATGGCTATCGGTATTTCTTCCGCAATAGGCAGGGTAAACGTGCTGGTGCCGTTTATTGGCATGCATGCTTGCATATACAAACGTACAGAGAGACTTCCAGTCTACCATAAATGGGCGTGGTCTAAGTTACGTAATAAAAATCTTTATCTGAGTTACGATTGGTATAGTTCTCCCCTTGATGTGTTTATTCACTAATATCCCGAACAACATACTTACAGCCGATGTTGTGCATGCAGATATTAGTGATCAGCTTAACTGCTCACCAAAAAGGTAAAAATTTCGTATGCATGTGTGAAAACGTCAGTTGTGGCCGTTTTACGGGAAGGTGCTGTTCCTAAGAAAACCATGTATATTCAGAAAAGCATAAAGCAGGTTTAGATTTCCCAAACGTATTTGTTAGTGGGACAGCAGTATACCGATAAAAGCGCGTCATCCCTATTTCATATTTGCCGCGCTTTCGAAGCGCTTTTTCAAAGAAAGTGCTACGAGTTGTGCCGCGCCTCCGCCAGATGGCGCCACGGGTCCCGCGACCGAGAGAAGACGCAGTGAAACATCCCCCTCGCGAGGGGCACGATCAAATGCAGAGCATTTCCGGGGGCGCACGACGTTAAGTAGTTTGCGTTACGTTAATGTTGTTGCACTTGTGGCAACTGCTGACGAGAGAGCGCTCGTCAGCAGTAATTTGAATGAGTCAACGATATAAGGCGCGTTCGTAGCGTCCCAATCTGTGTTGGCTTTGTGGCGCAGTGGGTAGAGCACCATGTACATTGCGTTCCGCCCGCAGGGTCGAGGGATCGAAAACTGGCGCCGGATAGTATTTTCGTGTAGAGGGAGGGGTGCGGACAACGACGGTGCGGACTACGACGGGACAACGCGCACAGCTCGTGAGTTACTGAAATGCTCTGCAAAAAACCAGCATGAACGAAGGCTTTGTCGTCCTTGGGCTGCCGTCGCACACCAGCGTTCCAGGAGGCGCTTTGTACGCCACCGTCGGCGTCTCTGACGTCCACCCCACCGAGAGAGCGTCCTGCAGGGTCGGAGGCGGACCATTTTCACGGATGTTGTCACAGTGTCCGAGGAATGCACAGCTTAAAATCAAGTGTCCGGGGGACTCGTCCCCTTCACTACAAAGCACGGCACGCCACACTGGCCACGTGGTCGTCGAACGTTTTCTGGCGCACAAGAGTACGGAGGGCTCCCGCACGAGCCTCGAAGAGCAGCGCGCTCCCCAAGCTGTTGTCGTACAGTTGGGAGCCACCGATCGAGGTCTTGTGCTGCGCGTAAACCGCCAGAGTAGACTTTTCCTCCACAGCACGCTGCCACATCACCTCTTCTCCCTCACGCACTAGGCGGCACGTGTCACGTGTCCAGGCTGTGGCAGTGTCCGCAGAAACAGGCTCGTGGAAGAATCCGTACTTCTCCAGAAAGTACACACGGCGCGTGCAGTTTGTGCGAATGCAAGTATCTGCCAGGTTACTCGAACACACGTCGCGCCCAGCGCTCCCGACGCATGAACTGGAGGTGCCCGCGGAATGAGAGCTTACTAGCGGCCTCACGTGCCTCAAAGGACGACCAGCCGAGATCTCCCTGCACCGCCTCGTTAGCCATATACCTATGGCATCCTACAGCGGTGCGCCCCACTACCCGCTGCTGTCTCTCGAGCCATTGTTTATTTATTTATTTACAAGAACCTTACAGGCCCCCGTAGGGGCATAGCGTAAGGGGAGGCAAAAAACAGTAAAAGCAAGACAAGAGCAAGTAAGCATAATATGTACAAGGTGAGGCTAACCTTGCATTGCGAACACAAGGCACAAAAACACAACGACACAATATACTGCCAAGGCGAAACTATAGATTATAAGGCGCAGTGCATACACAGTACAACTTAACAAAATACTTCACAAAAATACGCAAGCAACAAAAAGAGGGTGAACAATTTAAGGAAGCAAACCTAGGAAATGACTGGTTACACGGTGGCGGAAGGAGGCATGGTTTGATATGGAAACGATATTATCGGGCAAATCGTTCCACAGACAGATGGCACGTGGAAGCGCAGAACTATTGACAAGTTAATGTACGACCGAAAGCGCGAGACAGATTGCTATGACGTAGTTGACATGCGCAATGGTCTTTCAAGAGGAAGGCGCGACAGCCTATTACGTAAATGTACTTGTGAAACAAGCACAGAAGTGCAATGGAACGTCGTGTATCAAGTAAGGGGGGCATGTCATTATCATGTTTAATTTGGGTGACGCTATGAGAATTATCAAATCGGAAGCAAATAAAGCGTGCTGCTCTATTCTGCACGGCTTCAAGATGCATTATTGTAAGATGACCTACAGAAATTTGGGTGGAGGACGGGCTAGCAAATTCCAGTTGAGGACGGACGGGGACGGAGGTTCCCATGAAGATGCGGTACATCGCGCTGGTTGCTATGAGGGGTCGGCAGTCTTGCTTATGTATAAGCGTCAGCCGATTGTGATGCCACTCCTCAGGACGGGTCCACCCTCCATAATGCCGGTAAACAGCACCGCCAGCTGTTCTCGTGTCGTTGGCCCGAAGCACTTCAAAAGTCGCGATGGTATAGCAGAGCCGAGTCAAGCCAAGACACGGTCGATTGTTATGTTGGAGAACGCCCAGCGGAGTTGTGATGCTTTTAAATCAACGACCTCCTACAGGGATAACAAAGGGCCGGCCGGTAACCATGGCTGGCTAATTTGGTGCGACATTGCTGGAGTCAGCATCCATGGAGACGAACAAGCGAGAGAAGTGCTGATTCAAGTTCTCTTTGATATCGCGGACTTGTTGTCTCGTCATGGTATCCCTGAGTTGCTGCGGGGCCTCGTCTTTTCCAAGCTCTTTACATAGCGCCAGAACTTTCCCTCTTCCCGCTTCGAGTGCAGCAGGCGCAGGTTATGCTCGACAAGCTTAGTCTGCACTTTAACCCTGCGCTTGAACCCTTGAACCTTGAACCCTGCGTTTGAGCGTTAGGTAGTGTTGCCAAGTCTTTATTGTAGCCTCGGCGTCGCCTGCTTTGACTGCACTACGGTGTTCACGGGTTGCAGCGCGACGCGTTGGCCCACGCGGTTTCCACCTCAAGGTCCCACAGCGGTTCAGCTTTGGTTGGTTGGATCCGCGTGCTCTGCTCATGTGCCGCTGCATAATGAAGCGGAGGACTGTCACAAAGTCATCATAAGTAACCGCCTCGCCTCTTTTGTGGCTGTTCTCAAACTCATCGGCGACTGTCTCGATGGCCCGGTCTGGCAGGTACAGTCAAACCCGGTTATAGCGAACTGCAATATGCGCCACGATTAGTTCGAAGTTCGATATAGCCCATCCAAGCGGTAGTTCGATATAGCCCAACGCCAATAAACGAGTTTAGAACCAGTGAATACGGGGATTCAATGGTTTATTGCACTGCCACGCGCTCAACCAAAATTACAGCGTACCCAGGTTTATTGTAGCTAGTCAAACCCAGCTACTTTTGCATCGCCTTCCAGTTCAGTTACGTGACCTTTAACTGCCTATTCCTGATTTCTTTGTTCTTCCCATTTTCTTGCATCATTTAAAACGCAGGCGGAAGTTCCGTGTTAGCTGCCTGGTTTGATACAACAGTTCAGTACCGGACGCACACTGCCGTAGGTCACCAAAAAATTTGGGGACGCCCGCACTTCCCCGAAGGTTAAGCGTCGGACTGCTTTCACGTCGCGACATGTTGCCGTCCTCGTCTTTATCTTGAATGAAGGAGCCACGGGTCAAGGAGAGTTACGTCGCGCGAGTCGGCGCGTAAACAGTTGGAAAGTGTCTATGGTGCTCAGTCGCGGCAAAGCTCTCAATCGCCGCTCCGAGACCCCAGCCGACCCCAAGCAATTCAATGCGTCGACCGCAGATATAGGCCGCCCGGGTATTCACCTGATTTGCGTATTGCTTCATATGATGTTACTCTTTCATCACTGGGTTTTTGCGTAGGGTATGGTTTGGGAATGCGTGATTTCGTCTTTATTATTCTTATTTATTGAATGAAGGAGAAGCGAAGTCAAGGAGTGTAAAGTTAAAGTCTGTCATTATTGCTTGGTGCCGTCAAGCAAAGCGTCAAGTCAAGCGAAAGCCAAGCAAAGACGCCCTTGACTGAATTCCGAACGCGCGCTCCGCCGCTTATATACACACCGCCCGCGTTCGAGGGAGAGGAGTACGGGGGAGAGACGCGCATGTGCACACTTCCGTACACAAGCGCGCGAACTTTACACGCACCCACCACGCCGTTATCACGTGTACACGCCCTGCCGCCGTTACTGTTGAGCGCGACGCAGCGCAAGGGTAGCTACGACGCATGCGCGCACAGACGCGCTCCCCTCGCACCGCCGCAGCTGTTGTTGAGAGCGACAGAGCGCACGGGGTACACGCGCTCCTCCCGCACCGCCGCACCTGTTGTTGAGAGCGAGGAGGGTACGGGGGAGAGACGCGCACCTGCGCCTCGACGCGACGCGCGTGCGCAGTGAGCATGTGGACGGCGCCGACAACATCGACGAGTGAGATCGCGAGCCTAAGAAATGCTCCGCATTTAAAAGCTCGCCTACGTCCCACAGGTGGTCACGGCAATCTCCCTTTTGACGTTTTCACCGGAGGCCGCGTCGCCAAAGCAAGCCCACACCTCCACCTTTGCGATCATTTACCGACCTATTCTGGCCTGTCCAGCACCAGTCCTGGTGAATGGGTGGTTGCTCGTTATCACGGAGGTGCGTTTCTGCTACAGCGTAAACAGAAATTCCATCTCCCTCAAGAGAATGATACAGTTCTGCCCATTTCTGGGTACGCCGGGAACCGTTCATATTAAGGTAGCCTACTTTTACACACCTACGATGTGCGCGTTGGCGACTGCGGTGGGTTCGCTGCAGCTTAATTGATCTCCCTACTGCCCGCACTGTTGGGCCATGCGGTGGCGAACGAAGTCGCCGAGCAGTCGGAACAGGTCGAAGGCCGCACTGAGTGGACCCGTTACCTGCGGGGGTGTTGGCCCCAACTGCGGTAGACGTAAATGTTCCGCAGGAGGAGGAGGCTGGGGCCGGGTTATTGTCCCAAACCCATGGGGGACCCGTAGTGCCGCAGGTGCAAAGGGGTTGGGGACGGTGACCTGTCCAAAGGAACGCCTGTGACCAGTGAGGAGTTGCCTGGTACTGTACTTGGTGCTGTGGGTGGGGTGGTACGTTGACGCTGTGGTCATTTTGCATTGCCCTGTGCACTGGTGACGCAAGGGACTTGCGATGCTTCCTCGGCGTTTTGGAGTCTTGTGAAGTCTGCGGTTTCTGAGCCGTCGTGCGGCCAGGGTGGAGTTGATTGCCAAAAAGGGCCCATCTCCCCGCGAGGGGGACTCGAGTAAATGCGTCGCATAGGGGGTGGGTGTATTGCGTTAACGTTCAGTGTTTGGGGAGTTGGTGGTAGTGAATGCGTTGTATCAGCAGCTTCTTGACGTAGTTTGAATGAGTCAAGGATATAAGGCGCGTTCGTAGCCTTTCATTCTGTGTCGGTTTTGTGGCGCAGTGGGAAGAGCACCATGTACCTCGCGTTCCGCCCACAGGTAGTGAATGCGTTGTATCAGCAGCTTCTTGACGTAGTTTGAATGAGTCAAGGATATAAGGCGCGTTCGTAGCCTTCCATTCTCTGTCGGCTTTGTGGCGCAGTGGGTAGAGCACCATGTACCTTGCGTTCCGCCCGCAGGGTCGTGGGATCGAAACCAGGCGCCGGTAAGTATTATTTTTTTATATAGTGTAGGGGGAGGGGTGCGGACCTGTTGTTGAGAGCGAGGAGGGTAGCGTGATGCGGGAGAGGAAGAGTGGGGGAGAGGGCGCGCCTGCGCGCTGAGCTGTTGTGGACGCACGGCGGACGCTACATGTATGTAGGGGGAGGGGTGCGGACCTGTTGTTGAGAGCGAGGAGGGTAGCGTGATGCGGGAGAGGAGGAGTGGGGGAGAGGGCGCACCTGGAACGGCTGTTGCGGACGCCGAGGCACGCCGACAACGCCGGGTGACATCGTGAGTTAAAGAAATGCTCTGCATTTAAAAACCTTGAGTTGCTTCACAGATGCTTTCAGCGCGAAGCTGGTTTCTTGAGGACTGTAGCGCACCCCCTCTTTTCCCCACATCGTGGCGACCCAACCTTTCTTCAGGTTGATGAGGGTATGTCGGGTTCGCTTGCACCATTTACGCAGCTGGGCATTGGCAAGCAGAACGGCGGCTCGTACCTCTTCGCCCTGATTGGTGACATCAGGTATGGGGCATACCAGCAACCTGGTAGAGCCGTCTGGGCCACCATCCAGCGCACGCATCACTTGCTCGGGCTGCCTTTCATCACTTCGGTGAGACCGACATGTAAAACGTAGCCTCGCTGAATTGGCCGAGCTTTGCCGTCGTACCTGACAATGGATTCCATGGCTGTTTCCACTGAGCTGTTCCCTTCCGGTGCATACACCCCACTGCTTTAGGCAACGCGATCGCTCTTTGTACCGACGTCGCAATCGCGCCCTTGTTTCCGTCCCCGACAATGATGACCTCGTGGTCGACCCACTGAGCAGGGAAGGTACATTTGTCTTCAGGGCCTGGATGTGACATCTATGCTCGATGTTGTTGGGAAGAGCCTGCTGCTGTTGCTTGGATGACGGTGACAGGAGTGCCCCAGAGCCGGCACCGATTTTTGCACCGGCACCATTGTGGCTCAGCGGTTCTCAACCGCCTATGTGGGAACAGTGCAGGCATCTCGCGCAGGGAGAACAGGGGGAACAGGCTGCTCGAAGACTGGGGTTTCCGACCCATCTCCACCAGGTTGTTCAACAACCGGCGCAGCAGAAGGCTTAGCAGAGATGTCAAGAGTGCCCGGCGCATCCGTTACCGTCACTTCACCCGATCAGCACGAACACTGCGCGATGTGGGATCAGGTGACTGTAGGCTATCCGGTGACTCGGGCCTCGGGTCCCCTTCTTCGGAAATCGTGGTCTCCGCCTCACAACTGTTGTCCCCGATGAGGCGGAGCTGGGCGCTAAACTGCGGAACTTTTCCTTGCAGCTGCATTACCACTCTTCTGAGCTCGGTTGCCTCCGCCCCCGCGGCCTCCACTTTACGGGCCAGTGCAGCGCTGGACGAGCAGATGTTACAGACGAAGCTTCCTGACGCTCGGGCTTCCCGGGAAGACCTGAAGTCGAGTTCATCCCGGTACGCCCACCTACGGGACTGGTCGCACTGTGCGTGCGGCGCGTCGTCATCCTCTCGCCGCGTCGTAGTTTTAACATTTCTCTGAGTGCGCCGATTCGCAGGCGCACAGAGACGGCGGCGTGGGAAAAACAGGTTTGCGGGAGGATGGCCGAGGACTGGTTTTGGGAGAATGCCGGCTCCCCACATGCAGTGCTCCTCGATTCGCGGCGCCGCGCCTGCCTCGCCACGGTGTCTTTCCGGGGTGCTATGCTGAAGACACTCTTTAATTGGCTTCTCTAGCGGTAATTAGTGGACCGTCCATCGTCGAAGCCATACCGGAAATTCAATAATCAGGCGCGAGGCGCTGACACTGGACTGCAAGGCTGAGCGGTCGTAGCACCTGACACGCTGCTCCCTTCTACATCTCTTGTCCCTTACCTGAGCAGTATTGCACCGCCATCTGCGAAAGTGGGCGATGAACACGATGTCAAACGGGTGCTTGTGAGATGGGAGCAGCCGTGGTCAGCAGGCTTCAACTCCATTCCGTTCAGAAGCGGTGCACGGCAACGGTGCAGAGAAATTTCTGTGGTGCCGGTGCCGTGCACCACGGCTGCACCGTCAGCAGCACCCCTGCGTCGTTACAATCGAGCGAGGTGCAGCCATACACGCTTGCTAATCATCCTCGCCTGTCGTCATCCATCTGGATTGCGGCGGACGCATCAGCGACGACGCGAAATTTGTCCCACGTATCATCGTGTGCGACGTATACACTCTCACGCGGTCGCCGCAGTTGCCGGTAGCCGCCTGCAAACCCCACAACGCCCCTACTACGGCGCGTGGTCATAGCACCAAATCACAGCACCTCCGTAGCAGGTGCAGCAGTTCTCTGCACCGGAGCGGCACCGCGGCTCCACCATGAGCAATCGAGGGACGCGGTGCACGGACCCTCCTGCAGCGGCGAATCGAGCGCTTTGGTGCAGCGCAACGTGCACCGCTGCAGGCGTTGCAGGGAATCGCGTCTGAATCGAATGGAGCTTATATTTACTTTTACAGCGCTGCTCTTAGTACGTGACTGTCGGCGTCACAAAAACACAATTTAGCGGGAGAATTCAAATTTTGGTAAAAAAGATATTTAATTCCTGTATAAATAAAGCATCGTTTGCTGCCTAAGAAGCGCTTATGGCCCTATAAAACACAATATTTCGACTAAAACGAACTTTTATTCGGTCTGAATGGCCCCTTTAAGGTAACAATGGTTGCGTCGTTGATTGGAACCTTTTATACCTTCAAGAAGGCGGCACGGGTGGGGAACAGGGCCTGTGCTGCGACCTGGGGTAGTTTTCGGAATTCTGCACCTAAGCGGCTGGTGTGACAAACTTTGCGTAAAGGCGTGCACGGTGGCTCACCATCGTCTTGGGGCCATTCTGAACGACCTCTGCCGGCGGACAGGCTCCAGTAGAGTGGTCCCACTGGGTGCAGGCGCCCAGGCTGCTGTCGAAGAGAAACCAAGTGGCGCTCAAGTCGGCTTCGGAACAGCGGTGCAAGGAGACGGTCGGGTCGCAGCCGGCTCCTCCGGTTGCCACGCAAGTCGCGTTGCAGGCGTCGGGGCTCTGGAAGGCTAGCGAGGAGTCGACGCAGTCGAAGTACTGGTCCTCGTCGGTGTGCGCGCACCTCCCCCGCCGGGTGTCGAAGTACCAGCCCGCGTTTCCGGTGCCGCAGAAGGCGTAACTTTGGGGACTCAGCGTGCACTTCTCGTCCCTCTTCGTGCTGGCGCGACTGCGGAGAGTGGCCGGCGGAGGCAGGTCCGTGGTCTGCACGCTGATGAAGATCCTTGTCGCGAGGCCGTAGCCGGCGAAGGCCGCCACGTCGAAGCTCCTGGTCGATGGCCGCGGCTTCTGCGCCTCCAAGACCATGTAGGTGGCGATGAGGAACACCATGAATGACAGGGAGATCAGGGTGCATAGGAAGCGCAGGACGAGGCCCAGGCAGGGCGTTGCCAGCCGGGGGACGCCCTCCCGGACGGGCAAGGCGACGGCGTTTCGGGTCACTTCAGCCACTCCGACCTCGGGGTCCTGGCGCGGCGTTCGCGCTTGCGACATGCTTGCTCTGCGTTTTCTACTTCTTCTTCTAGAGCTTCGAGGCAGCGAGTCAGCCGCGAGGAGGAGTGTGGGGTGGCGCACGAGTGCAAGAAAGATGACGCGGTGATGTGGTTGCGCCGGAGAGTTGGCTTAAACCCGATCAAAGCGATTCCCCAGGAAGCTAGCGCTAAAAGGAAGAAAAAATGCGAGGTCAATCGAACGGCGTGCACACAGATCATTCGGCCAGCATTTATTAAGCTTGACTGTCCTTACTCATGCCCTTGTACGCCAATATACGCCCTGCAGGAAATCCAACTTTCTCTGACGAAGAAGATGAATGATCGTGGGTGAAGTAAAAAAAAAAAAAAAAAAAAACGCCCTCCTTGGCCGGAATTTATCCTGGGTACGTCGTGTTATGAAACCGGCGTCTATACGATCGCTCCATTTCGACATGGTTGAAGCGAATGCCAAGCAGCAGGTACCGATCCGCGCAATACACCCGAAACCCAAACGTGAGGCGTATACGTGTACATACATACAGTGCACACCCGGGTATTCTAGAAAGTGGTGCGTACCTCCAGAGAGCACATACTCCCAGTGTGGGATTGGCCAACCAAAGAATTCATCACGAGAAAGCTCCACGTTCAACCATCGTCGTCATTAGACAGAGAAGGGCAATATTTCTTTTACATTTTGCGCTCCTTTCAAAATTGCTTTTTTAAAGATGATACCTCGCATGCCTTGCTGGCAAACCTACTATTCACCCCACAAATCGCTACGGAGGGATCAGGAAAGATTATTGCGTGCCCTGTAGGTCAACACCTTCCCACACCCCACCAAACTTCACCTCTTTGACCGGACACACGTTTCTCCACTTTGCCGCTTCTGTGGAGATCCTGATCCTGATTGTGGGGGTTTAACGCGCCGACGCAACGCAGGCGATGAGGCGCGCCGTAGTGGAGGGCTCCGGATTAATTTTGACCACCTGGGGATCTTTATCGTGCGCCGAAATCTCGTACACACGGGCGTTTGCTTCTGTGGAGAGCCTGCGACTCTCAGACACATAGTGGGCGGATGCGACAAGTTCACCCTAGAACCCCTAACGTCCACCTTTCCACGGAGCTGTGGGAGAGAGCCTTGGCCGGCTCCGGCCTCGAAGATCAGCTGCGCCTGATCGAAAGGGCTGTCGGCGCGGCCCGAGCTCAAGGCATCTTGGAATGAAGACGCCGCTCTGACGCATTTCCAGGATTTAATTAAAGCTAATTCTCTCTCTCTCTCTCTCTCTCTCTCTCTGGCAAACCTTTCACCATCGAGGTAAAATTCGCAATGAGAAAAGGTGTCTAATGTGTAAAGCACATGTTTTTTGTTGGTTAAAGCTGGAAAAATTAAATGTTGACAAAATCAAAACCTAACAGGTAGTGTTGCATTGGTCATCATTGTCTAGTTACGTGCTCGGCGTAATTGTATCAGATTGGTAAAGGGTGACGAACTGTTCTTTTATACAATGCCCTGGAAAGCTACTTGTTCGCAGGTCGAAATTGACGCGCGGATACGTAGTAGTAGTTTAACTAGCAGTTTCGGTGTAGCGTTTTGCAGCATATTGCGGGTTAAAACGTTGACGGAATAACAAAGGCCATGGAAGCCAAGCAATCGTCGTCGTGGAATTGTTCTCTTAGGGCGGAATCCTCAAGTGCGCTGTTGTTGGGAATAGTTGCGCTATTGCTGCTTCGGCTTCAGGTGCAGGAACTGCTATAGAGTAAAGAACAAAAAAAAACCGAATTTCATTTGCCACGCGAATTGAACCCGGGTCTGCCGCGAAGGAACCGAGTGCGTTGCCTGCAGCGCCTTTTTGTTTACATTCTGCAAAGTCGGCGTTGTGAGCATCGCAGGGCCCGAAATTTCTCTTCCCATCAACGACGAAAAAATTCAGGAAAGCTTGCGCTCCCGCGCAAGACTTAAATGGCGAAGCTGTTGTATGTCACCATTGCCGGAGTATCAATCACTGTTTATTTGCATAGTTGATGTGCTCGTAATCGTCGTTATATGCATCGAATAGGTAGCCGCCTTCTTCGCGGCGAGTGGCAGTGGATGCAAAGTCATCCCGGCGTTGTAGACTTCCACCAGCTCTTCGTTATCGACTGAAGGCAGTGGTGGCGGGATCTGCAAGTCGTCTGGGGAAGGATTGGCACACTCGTCTCCAACTATACATAATGGTTCATAGAGATGGCGGTGGTCGTGGTCACCTCTCCAGAGCAGGGTGTCTTCATCTTGGCTCGAGTTTTTTCTGCTATAGCCACTGCGCCAGCCGCTGGCGACTCGGTGGTCTTTGCGAGTCACTCGCTTACGACCGCTGGGCATTTTCTCGCTATTCTGGATTTTTGCAAGCTTCTTTTTTTTGCTAAAGCCACTGAGCGTGCTGAAGGCGCTCAGAGCGGTCGCAGTGGTGCACGTGCTCACGAGCGCTCGGCATTTACGTGGTACTTTTTCTTCAAATACGAACTTTCGGCTTGTAAAACAGCTCCGCCGAACCCTTAAACGCCCGCAGGGAAGCTAATTCCCACTTTCTTCAAATTCCTCTCTAGCCCGCTGGGTTGCATTGTGGCGCCATCTAGCGTGATGCCTTCCTAGCACGACAGGAAAAAATCGTTCTCTTATCTTCATTCCACTAGCTGCCGCTGCAAGCCTTGTGATCATATGCCGCAATTTTCTGTCAGTCTTGACTTGCGCACATTGAGCACCATAAGGGCTACGAGATATGGAATTACTAAGTAATCCACTACGGGCAAAGTAAGTAAATGCTATTGATATCATAATTTGATGTCTTAGCCAGCGTACTAGCGTGTTTTTGAGCCCACTTTTTGCTTTTATGTACTATGAGTAAGGATTGGATCAAATCTACCACATGGGAACATATTTTCCTACGGGCTTTCAGCGCATTCCAATATTTTTGCGCTACCTTCTTTTTTGTTTTGTATGGCTCGGCATCTAACGGCAGAAGAGGTTTACAACCTTTTTATTCCCTTCCTGACGATGGAGACCAGTGCACAGACAGTGGAAGATTACGTTGATGAGGCGTCAGCTGTGTTTACCCATTCAAAAGATGCAGAAATTGATAGCATTGCAGACATGGCCAGCTTGTCAAACGCGAATGCGAGCAGGGACATGTTTTGAAGAACATGAATGTAATTATGACCGCTGGTACATACACTGCCTTCAGCACAAAAAAATCATCCCGAAGTTTTGTTTACAGCCACGAGCTTTATTGAAGCCTACCGCGTATTACACGTACTCAGCCGAAAAAAACCATTGGCCAACCGATTGGTCAGCCAATTGGTCTCCCAATTGGCCGGCCAATGATGTTTTAGGCACCCATTGGCCGACCCATTGGCCGACCTATTGGATCCCAATGGGTCACCCAATGGGTCCCCTAATGGGTCACCCAATGGGCCCCCAATGGGTCCTTCCTTTTCATGGCTTCAAATATAGCCCTTTGTTACCTCCACTTGGCTGCCAACCAAATGTAGCATTCCAACCCTTTGGCTAGGTCTGTGCGTGTGCAGTGCCTTTTTCGTTGAACCCTGAAAAATGACAGCAAACTTACTGCACAATGAACATTTTATTTTCTAGACTAGTACTCCTCCGATGAATAAGCCAATTGCCCGGCCTAATCATCCTCGCAATGAGTCGGCATTCCTGTCCCGTCACCATCTTCATGGTCAAGTGGCAGTGCTCCCTTGCTGCCAGCTTCCCTGTGCGATGTAAGAATAGTCAAAAAAAGTTTGTTAGAAGTTGTCAAACAACCAGCAAAAACCGTTTCCTGCTGCTTTAGAGATTATTGCTAGGTATGCTAAGCAAGGGGTAAACAGGCTACCCAAAGTGCACTGAAATGCTCACTGTGCCAAACCATTTCTCATTTCTTGACTGTTGGCACTTGCCATACATAAAAATTGTATTGCAGTCAATCGCGATGTTTTCTACAGATGTGGCGCGACTTTCCTACTTTGACAAAATTTTCCACCGGGCCTTTCTAAAGAGACAGTAAAGGATGAATAAATCTTTGTTTTTACTGAAAGCTCAGACGTTTCGCAGCTCTCTTGGCTTTTGTTCGACGAGCAACAATGCATTAGTCACTGAGAAATAAGCAAACAAATCTGGCATTTCCCTCCCCCGCTTCCCTTTCATTTTTTTGTGATGTAGCCGTTGCGTAACAAAGAGCAGCATATAAAAGCTGTAGTATGCATTTTTTAGATACGTTGAGCTCATTTAAGGTTTTGACTTGCGCTTATTTCACGAGCTCAACAACTTCAGAACAGTTTATTCGAAGAAAAACACATTTACAGATGCTTCTCCAATGAGCTCTTGCCGTTCTCAACTTATGTGACATCACAAGCCATAGTACCCGAAAATGTTGGGGCATTGTCGCCTGTTTTCATGTTTCTGGCATTTTCTGCCTTATTCAACACCTGCCGGTGGCGAGAATGGCGTGTTTAGATTCTCAGCACTGTAATCTATTGATGCAAGTCAACTTGTTTTTACCCTTTAGTGTCTCTTTAAAAATACAGCTCAAGAGAAATGGCAGTCCACAAAGCTTGTGAAGGTTCCATAAAAACTAGAAATGTCCCACTTTTCATTGTGGTCTCTCTTTTGTGCTCATCATGAATTTTTCCACGAAATTAATCTCGATATCCCATTCAGCATACCTTTTTGCCATCTTCTCGTTGTTGGCAAGCTGCTGAATGATGTATCCGTTGACGTTTCTCACCGCCAGGTCGAACAACTCACTCCCCGGGAGAGTTCCCTTTCTCTTGAGGCGCTCCATATAGCAGTCTGCATTTTACAGAGTTAAAATAACTCACAATTAGATAGCAAACAAGGATGTTTCCTTTTAAACATATATTCTTCGCAAAATGTGACTGCAGTAATGTAGCATTTCACAGTGCACACTGCTAGTATGGTTGTAAAATTTCGGTATAGCGTATACCTTTTGTTGCAACTTGCAATGCATATTCATTTGCGCACAAAAGTTCACCCAAACAGACACAAGTCTCTTGTTTGGCTGTAAATTAGAATTGACAGTCAACTGCAGAAAAACTTTGACCTCTGAAACCCTTTTCATCTATAGTGTGCCTAAAAAAACTCAAAGATACAAAATATGAAAGCTGAATTATGTGCACGCATACCACAAGCCGCCCACAAATATCATCAATTTTGAAGCTGAAACTGAGAACAGTGGCCATAATGGCAAGACTGAAGCGACTTAGAAGCAGTCTTGGGCACTTCATCCTTTGTGGGGTTGAACGCGCTGCAGCAATGCAGGCGATGAGGCGCGCCGTAGTGGAGGGCTCCTGATTAATTTCGACCACCTGGGGATCTTTAACGCGCCCTAAAACTCGAACACACAGGCGTTTTGCTTTCTGCCTCCATCAGAAAAGCGGCCGCCGCGGCCAGGAATCGAACCAGCCACCTTGTGCTCAGTAGTGCAATGCCATAGCCACTGAGCCACTGCGGTGGCAACCAGTTAATAGTAATGCGTTACCGGTCACTAGTTACTCTTTTCTGTAACTTGCAACTGTAACACTGTCACGTTTTTACACGATCACTGTAACACGAAATACCGTTAAGTGACTTTCTTTTTTTATAAAAACCGATCCAACAGCAACGCTCGTTAAAGGCTGACAGCAGTTTACATTTCCTCTCTTTAGGACTTTCTTTTTTCCCATATCCTCTCTGCTTTCACATTTTTGGCACACTTAGTTTAGGAGAAGTCACTAAGAGGGTATCTTTCCTGCAGAATACCGAGGTTGGTCCGGTCTTTGAGGTTATTTAATTTTCGTACTTTTACTTTTAATAACTTTGGAGCTATTTTAAGCTATTTTAATTCGCACCAATTAAGTCATCTCACAGGCCTTCCACTCATATGCCAGTTGACGTAGTGGTATCTACTGCACGTAAAAAAAAGGCAAAATGTTGGTTTAGCTGACCTTTAACAAAAGCTTTATGAAGTGTAATAGCTGCAAGCATTGAAAATTATAGCAAAGTTAAGTTCAATGGTCCTACAAAGTTAAACCTCAAACATTTGGTAACCTGTGCAAGAAAGAGCAAACCGGCTTTTTCTGAGAAACTTAGGCCTGTGTGAAAATCATCATAATCTGCCTATTTAGGTTTACTGCTGGATGAAGGCCTGGCTACAAATGAAGCTTGTACCATGCGGTATGACTATACTATAGGGAGCAAGCAGTGTAGCATTTCACAAGCGGTCAGAGAAGTTAAATTCTGTCAGTGCACTTACCGCGCAACACTTCCACCTTTTTTGGAGTGAGTGCGTCTTTCCTGGGGCGACCTGGGAAGCGAGGGCTGTGTTTGCCTAAAAAGTGAAGTGCTAATGTTCAGTCAAGGTGGGGACAAAAATGAACACCACAAAACAGCCCCTTACCAAAAAGAGACCGGTTAACAAAGTTGATGGCTCCAGATCGCCACCAGAAGCTCCTTCACGTATAGGGAGTCTTTTGGCTGCCTTTCGATTCGGGTCCACACTTCCCGCCGATTTTGACACCCTGCCCTATGTCAACCTAAAAGGAGTATAACAAACCACAAGAACATGTCAGTCTGCACGAAAATCAAGACAAGTTAAATTCACAAACAAATGCAAAAACTTGCCGCTGAACACACACAACACGTGCACAGCATGCGTTCAAATAAAGGCCTCGCAAGCTACACTGATCATGAAAAAATTTATGGTGGGGACACTACACAAGACAACCGCGATTCACAAAGGTGACTGTGCTTCCCAAAATTTTACTAATATAAGCTCATCTTTATTCACCTGTTCTATACTACAGCATTACATAAAATCCTCTTAAGATGCTTTTGCCAGCTCCAACCCTTTGCAAGTTGAGCCCCATACATTCGTTCCCCATCCCTCCACCTTGTTTCCTGGAACTAAACTTGTTAGTTGTGTGGCTTACATGGCTCCCCAGAAATTTTCGAAGGGTGGACATTTTTAGAACAAGGGGAAGGGGGGTCGGGAGAGAGATGTGAAATTTAATAATTTTTTTCACACCCAATTGAAAAACTTTGGTAGAATGCTGATATTGTGGTGCTGCAAAAAAAATTAAAAAAAAATAAAAAAAGCACTTATGTGGAGGGGGAGGTCATTTAAACACCAGGCCTTCGGACATATGTACAGCCTCAGTTTAAACCCTGCAAAGCATTGAGGGCCCTAAAACAGAAGGATGATATTAGGGTGACCTGAATGCCAGTGCACATAGGAGCCTAGGGAAACACCACTGCACCTCCCGTATAAGCTATGCGAATTTTGACACTCCAGTTTGCAAAGCCAACATGCAGTATCCCTTTCTGCACTGCCAAACGTTTGATCTGCTAAGATACAAAATAGTGTTTTTCGACATTCTGATATTGAAGCTGTGCGTAGGGCACACTTGTGCACCCTCAGCACCCAGTCACACTAGCCCAGTTGTCAGTTGCATCAGTCTGGCATGTGTGATTTAGTAACCGGGCTGCCCCCCCCCATCCCCTCCACTATCCGCCTCTTCCCACACCAGCAACCTATAGTCCTGTCACAAACCAAATCATCAATCAATCAAACCACTCAAATTGTGATGACAACACGCAATTAAAAAGTTTGATAGACCAATAAACCAATACCAACTCTGAAATTCTAATCCCTCA